>JAXCGZ010000249.1:50000-77500 GCA_037179515.1 Halocaridina rubra
TAATATAAAAACAGTTTCTAGACTCCAAATACAATACAGCAGCAACATGGAAAGTGATAAGAAATATAATTCCCAATGAAATATACAGCTCCAAAGAATATGAAAATATGAGTGTTCGCGCTGATATACGACCAGAGAAGTCAAGCTGAAGCTAGAATGGAGGAGACAAGCACTTACATATCAAGGTCTAAAATAAGCTGGGTGATAACAGTATACCTTTGGCTGGGTGGAGAAATAAAATTGCGCCTGGGGGGTATTCAGAAGATTATTTCTTTTAAATATCTCGGATTAAAATTGACCGAAAATGGGATTATGGTCTATGATATTAACCACAGAATACAATATACTTGGGTGATTGAATGGCATCAGGAATATTGTGCTATAAGAGTACTTTTGCGAAGTGTAGTAAGGCCAGCTAAAACGTGACCAACAAAGAAGTCTCTAGAACATTGTGACGTGGATGTTGAAATGGATATTTGCATTCACAAGAAGAGATGATATCAGAAATTATTACTTAAGAGGGATAGCTAAGGTAGCGAAAATCTCATAGACACTACAAGAAAGAAGAATACAATAATTCATCCATGTAATGCGGAGAGAAGAAGACAATTTCTTATGGAGGGTTATGGATATGGAGGTGTAAGGAGGGAGAGGAAAAGGAATTTCAGAGTTAAGATGAAAGGATAATATTGCAAATGATATGCGGGATAAGGGGCTGAGGGACCAAGATGTACGAGACAGGAATAGATTTAAATGACTAACAAGAAACAGCGACCCAATGTAGAAATGGGTTAAAGCTGAAAACAAAGAAATTGAAAAAGAAGTTAGGTGGTATAACAGTCTTGGCTTTTGCTGTAATATTAACTTAGCATAATATATGAAATGTATGCTATTTAAGCTTAAGTACTAAATGTTATAATGCCATTATCATTACTATAGCCTCTTCGTTCAGACTTTGCCCTGGGCAGTGGAGTAGGGAGAAAAATTCATTCCTACCTTATTTTCTTCTCTGCTACTTTGCAATAATTAGTCCCGACTGGTTTTAGCTGTAGCAGGAAGGTGACTGAAGAATAATGACTCATAATAAACTTACAAATAGGTTTTACAAAGATATATTTGTTTTATATTCTAAAAGAAGGCTGATGAATCTGCCGTGGCAGGGAAGCGAAAAAATTCCCCGTTGATTGGTTCAAGGGACTTGTGACATCAGAGTAGTTCAGCGTTGATCGGTTGTAGACAATGACGTCATAATAATTACCTGTTCTTGAAACTGAAGGCTTCGTCTTGCAATATACTCTTCTGTATGTTAAGGGGGGTTTACACGGTCAAACGGTTCGCCGAACGCTGTTCGACAGACAAGTGTTTGAAGTGATGTTCGAACGTGTGAACGGGGTATTTGGTTGTCGAACACGTTCGGCAAACGTGTTCGACAACCAAATACCCCGTTCACACGTTCGAAAATCACTTCAAACACTTGTCTGTCGAACCGCGTTCGACGAACCGTTTGACCGTGTAAACCCCCCTTTAGATTTTACTTACAGAAACCATTTGTAAGTTTATTATGGGCCATTATTCTTCAGTCACCTTCCTGCTACAGCTCAAACCAGTCGGGACTAAATATTGTAAAGTAGCAGTGGAGAAAATAAGGTAGGAATTACCATTTCTCCATTCTCCACTGCCCAGGGCAAAGTCTGAACGAATAGGCTCTAGTACAAAAATTTTGATGATGTTGATTCGGGCAGTAGTAAACATTATCATTATCATTATTCTTGATAATATTATAGGTATTTACTTTTTAATTATATCCTTTGTTATTAATAGTTATTCTGTTGCAGCACTGAAGCTTCAAATACACTGTGTTCCATTTTTAATGCTGCTTAGCTTTTCTTCTTCATGCAGGTATTCGCTTCTTTGCAATTATACAACGCGCCATTATTTCCCTAATATAATATTGACATAACTCCTTTATATTTTTATTCAAGCTCTAGATTAATAGCGTAAGTAAAGTTAAGACAATGACTATTATTCTGTTATACTACGAGTATTTATTATTATTATTATTATTATTATTATTATTATTATTATTATTATTATTATTATTATTATTATTATTATTATTATTATTATTATATATTATTATTATTATTATTATTATTATTATTATTATTTTTTTTTATGAGTGTGACACCGGGACAGGCAGAAACTGTCCTCATCAATAAAGGCCAGGGCACGAGAAAATACCAAGACGAAAGAAAAGAAAAAGGTTCAGGACAAGGCAGAGGTAATGTAATGTCACACAAAGGATAACGACAAACAGAAAAACAGTCAAAAAAACCGAGGACCCAGAGATAAGGAGGACTAGGCTCTGAGACGATGATAGATCTGCTTTTTGAAGGATGAAAGGTCATAAGAATTAGGAAAGACAGAAGGAGGAAGAGAATTCCAGAGTCTGGAGGTAGATGGGAAGAAGCAGTCGCTGCACCGACCAATCCGCGAGCTACAAATCTCCACACAGTACCTGTGAGATGAGGCCGCTTGGCGAGTGTTACGCAGCCTCGGGAGTGGGAAAGGGATGCAACTCGCCAACTCATCAGAGCAGCGATGGAAGTAGTGGAGATAGAAAAGAGAAAGGGAAGATACCTCATAGCGAAGAGAGAGAGAATTCAGATTAGAAGTAAGAGAAGAATCATTAATGAGTCTGACTGCCTTAGATTCAACCCTATCAAGAAGATATGTATAAGAAGAAGCACCTCAGATGTGTGAGCAGTATTCTAAGCAGGGACGGATAATACCTTTATAACTCTTAAGTAACTGCAAAGAGGAAAAGTAATGACGAAAACGAAACAAAAACCCCAATTTTTTGGATGAAGATTTAGAAATTTTGATTATGTGATTCCTCCAAGACAAGTTAGAGGCTACATGGATTCCTAATATGTTGATAGAGTTAAGAGGGTAAATTTCGTTAGTTTCAAAGACAACAGGGTTATTAAGAGGAGAAGATATTCTCTGCAAATCGGAGTTAAGAGTAGAAGAAAGAGAAATACGAGACTGATTACAAGTAACAGATGAAGGTTGTGAAGAAAAGGCAGAGGAAAAGTGAAGGATAGAATCATCAACAAAGGCATGAAAAAGAGAGGAAGATGGGGAGTGCAGATCATTGATGAAGAGAAGGAGCAGAGTAGGTGAAAGAACAGAACACTGTGGAACACTACTGGTAACAGAGAAAGGGCTAGATGTCACGCCATCAACAACTACAGATACAAAACGGTCAGTAAGAAAACTGGAAATCAGAGAACAGAAAGAAGGGGTAAAGCCATAGGCAGGGAGTTTGGCCAACAGAGCCTTGTGCCTAACTCTATCAAAAGCCTTAGAGGTATCAAGGGCGACGACAAAGGATTCCCCATAGTTCCTTAGAGAAGATGACCATACATGAGTAATATAGGACAGGAGATCACCAGTGGATCTTGCCCTGCGGAAGCCGTACTGGTGATCGGAGATTCAAGGCGTTTCAAGAAGTGAGCATTGAGCAAAGTTTCAAAAACTTTAGCAATAGAGGAGGTTAGGGCAATAGGTTGGTAGTTTGAAGGAATGGAGTGCTCACCCTTCTTAGGAACAGTTGGAAGTAGAGCATGCTTCCAAGATGAAGGATAGATACTGGTTGACAGAATGAGGCGCAAAAGACGGCAAAGTCTAGTTCATCTGCAAACTCCTTAAGGAAGCTTGCAGGGATACCATGGGGACCAGATGCCTTGTTCGTCTTTGGCGAGCGAAGAACCTTATTAACTTTGCTTGAAGAAAGGATAAGGGAGGGCACAGGGTTATTATTATTATTATTATTATTATATTCTCATCTAAAGTACTGTTTATTCTCTCTTATCTATATGTTTTTTTATTTGATTATTTGTTACTTGGGACTTTTTTATCTTTGTATTATTCAAGGTTTTGTAATAAAATCCAGGCATAAGGCAATATATTTTATTTCTCTCTCTCTCTCTCTCTCTCTCTCTCTCTCTCTCTCTCTCTCTCTCTCTCTCTCTCTCTCTCTCTCTCTCTCTCCTCTCTCTCTCTCTCTCTCTCTCTCTCTCTCTCTCTCTCTCTCTCTCTCTCTCTCTCTCTCTCTCTCTCTCTCTCGCTCTCTCTCCCTGAGGCTTTGAGAGACTAATATTTGTATATTCGATACACTGCATTTACTTTTGTGCAAAGTTTGCTCTGTTCCCGCCTTTCGCTTACTTTTAAATAAATGTCAAGAAAGTTTTCATATTAGAGGAGAAGTTTGTCTTTCTCTCGGAGCTTGTATTGAGGGGTCTATTTGCATAGAGAAAGTTTGTGCTCAGAATTATTATTATTATTGCTATTATTATTATTTTAACTATTATTATTATTAATATTACTATTATTATTATTATTATTATTATTATTATTATTATTATTATTATTATTATTATTATTATTATTATTATTATATTATTATTATTATTATTATTATTAATATTATTAGTATTATTATTATTATAATTATTATTATTATTATTATTATTATTATTATTATTATTATTATTATTATTATTATTATTATTATTATTATTATTATCATTATTATTATTATTACTATTATTATTATTATTATTATTATTATTATTATTATTATTATTATTATTATTATTATTATTATTGTTCCTGTTAATTTTTCTTTGAATAAGTGGTGTAAGACTGAGAACAAAACCAAAAATGTGATGTATGCATGAGATGAAAAGAGCATTGGATACACGTGGTATTCAAGTACGCTTGCAAAAGAGGTAGTGCAAAAGACAGGGATGCGTGAATGGATAGTATGATTAAATGACGATGGCTAAGTGATTTCCCGTACCTGCTGAATGCTGTAGAATGGGACAGCTGCTGTATGCGGATCGACATAAGATTAAGAGGACTGAATAATCCAGCTATGGCTGTTTAACTCCACTTCAAATGAACGGTACCTCCTTATACAGTGTGTGTGATTACCTAATTGTGATTACTTAATAGTGTTTACGGGAAAGAGCCCAAAGCTCGTATCTTCCCGTCTCCTGATCAGTTCCATTTTATACTTAATGATACTTATCATACCTGTCCTTAAAACTATGGATTGAGATAGCATTAACTACCTCCTCGCTTAGCCAATTCCAATTATCAACTACTCTTACACTGAAAAAGTATTTCCTTACATCCTGCAAAGAAGTTTTCTTACGAAGCTTCAAACTATGACCTCTAGTTCTAGAGCCAGCCATATCAAAATATCGATCCCTATCCACTCTATCATAACAATGAAGGAATTTAAAGACTGTCACCATATCCCCCCTCACTCTTCTAGCTTCGAGTGATGGTAAGTCTAATTCCCTCAGCCTCTCATCATAACTGAGATTGCGTATTTCTGGCACCAGTTTCGTGGCATGTCTTTGAACTTTTCCCAGCTTAGCTATGTGCTTTTTCAAGTGCGGATTCCAAAAGGGGGCTGCATATTCGAGTTTTGGCCTCACATAGGTTACATAAATATTTCTGAACATTTCCTTGTCCATGTGCCTGAAGGCTACCCTTACATTTGATAAGAATGCATATGCTGCCCTTACTATGCCATTTATATGTATTTCTGGAGACAAATCTGCCAGTATGTTTACTCCTAGATCTCTCTCATTTTCTGTCTCTTGAAGTTGTACTCCAGCCACCGAGTAGTCAAGCTTGGGCCTTCTTGCACTTGTACCCATTCTCATTACCTTACATTTTGAAGTATTGAATTTCATTAGCCACTTTTCTGACCACTCATGCAGATTATTTAGATCCTCCTGAAGTTCTCTACCATTGTTCTCGTTTTTTACTTTCTTCACAATCTTTGCATCATCTGCCAACATATTCATGAATGAATTTACAGACTCTGGTAGGTCATTTACATATACAAGGAACAAAAGTGGCTCTAAAACTGAACCCTGTGGAACTCCACTACTAACTCTTCTCCATTCAGATACTGAGTGTCTTACTCTAACCCTCTGTTCCCTTCCTTCTAAGTAAGTTTTTATCCATACCAAAACATTTCCACCTATTCTAGCCATTGATTGCAGCTTCCTAATAAGTCTCCCATGTGGAACAGTGTCAAACGCTTTCTGGAAGTCTAAGAATATGCAATCTGCACAGCCCTCTCTTTCCTGTAAGATTTGGCTTACCTCATCATAAAATTCTAATAAGTTTGTTACTGTTGATCTACCTTCTCTGAAGCCATGTTGCCTCACTGACAAAAAGTTGAAGGATTCCAAGTGAAGAGAGATATGTGTGTGTGTGATTACCTAATTGATTACCTAATTGTGTTTACGGGAAAGAGCCCAAAGCTCGTATCTTCCCGTCTCCTGATCGCTTCCATTTTATACTTAGTGATACTTGTCATACCTGTCCTTAAAACTATGGATTGAGATAGCATTAACTACCTCCTCGCTTAGCCAATTCCAATTATCAACTACTCTTACACTGAAAAAGTATTTCCTTACATCCTGCAAAGAAGTTTTCTTACGAAGCTTCAAACTATGACCTCTAGTTCTAGAGCCAGCCATATCGAAATATCGATCCCTATCCACTCTATCATAACCATGAAGGAATTTAAAGACTGTCACCATATCCCCCCTTACTCTCCTAGCTTCGAGTGATGGTAAGTCTAATTCCCTCAGCCTCTCATCATAACTGAGATTGCGTATTTCTGGCACCAGTTTCGTGGCATGTCTTTGAACTTTTCCCAGCTTAGCTATGTGCTTTTTCAAGTGCGGATTCCAAAAGGGGGCTGCATATTCGAGTTTTGGCCTCACATAGGTTACATAAATATTTCTGAACATTTCTTTGCCCATGTGCCTGAAGGCTACCCTTACATTTGATAAGAATGCATATGCTGCCCTTACTATGCCATTTATATGTATTTCTGGAGACAAATCTGCCAGTATGTTTACTCCTAGATCTCTCTCATTTTCTGTCTCTTGAAGTTGTACTCCAGCCACTGAGTAGTCAAGCTTGGGCCTTCTTGCACTTGTACCCATTCTCATTACCTTACATTTTGAAGTATTGAATTTCATTAGCCACTTTTCTGACCACTCATGCAGATTATTTAGATCCTCCTGAAGTTCTCTACCATTGTTCTCGTTTTTTACTTTCTTCACAATCTTTGCATCATCTGCCAACATATTCATGAATGAATTTACAGACTCTGGTAGGTCATTTACATATACAAGGAACAAAAGTGGCTCTAAAACTGAACCCTGTGGAACTCCACTACTAATTCTTCTCCATTCAGATACTGAGTGTCTTACTCTAAACCTCTGTTCCCTTCCTTCTAAGTAAGTTTTTATCCATACCAAAATATTTCCACCTATTCTAGCCATTGATTGCAGCTTCCTAATAAGTCTCCCATGTGGAACAGTGTCAAACGCTTTCTGGAAGTCTAATAATATGCAATCTGCACAGCCCTCTCTTTCCTGCAAGATTTGGCTTACCTCATCATAAAATTCTAATAAGTTTGTTACTGTTGATCTACCTTCTCTGAAGCCATGTTGCCTCACTGACAAAATGTTGAAGGATTCCAAGTGAAGAGAGATATGTGTGTGTGTGATTACCTAATTGATTACCTAATTGTGTTTACGGGAAAGAGCCCAAAGCTCGTATCTTCCCGTCTCCTGATCGCTTCCATTTTATACTTAGTGATACTTATCATACCTGTCCTTAAAACTATGGATTGAGATAGCATTAACTACCTCCTCGCTTAGCCAATTCCAATTATCAACTACTCTTACACTGAAAAAGTATTTCCTTACATCCAGCGAAGAAGTTTTCTTACGAAGCTTCAAACTATGACCTCTAGTTCTAGAGCCAGCCATATCAAAATATCGATCCCTATCCACTCTATCATAACCATGAAGGAAATTAAAGACTGTCACCATATCCCCCCTCACTTTTCTAGCTTCGAGCGATGGTAAGTCTAATTCCCTCAGCCTCTCATCATAACTGAGATTGCGTATTTCTGGCTCCAGTTTCGTGGCATGTCTTTGTGTGTGTGTGTGTGTGTGTGGTGTGTGTGTGTGTGTGTGTGTGCGTGTGATTACCTAATTGTGATTACCTAATTGTGTTTACGGGAAAGAGCCCAAAGCTCGTATCTTCCCGTCTCCTGATCGCTTCCATTTTATACTTAGTGATGCTTATCATACCTGTCCTTAAAACTATGGATTGAGATAGCATTAACTACCTCCTCGCTTAGCCAATTCCAATTATCAACTACTCTTACACTGAAAAAGTATTTCCTTACATCCTGCAAAGAAGTTTTCTTACGAAGCTTCAAACTATGACCTCTAGTTCTAGAGCCAGCCATATCAAAATATCGATCCCTATCCACTCTATCATAACCATGAAGGAATTTAAAGACTGTCACCATATCCCCCCTCACTCTTCTAGCTTCGAGTGATGGTAAGTCTAATTCCCTCAGCCTCTCATCATAACTGAGATTGCGTATTTCTGGCACCAGTTTCGTGGTATGTCTTTGAACTTTTTCCAGCTTAGCTATGTGCTTTTTCAAGTGCGTATTCCAAAAGGGGGCTGCATATTCGAGTTTTGGCCTCACATAGGTTACATAAATATTTCTGAACATTTCCTTGTCCATGTGCCTGAAGGCTACCCTTACATTTGATAAGAATGCATATGCTGCCCTTACTATGCCATTTATATGTATTTCTGGAGACAAATCTGCCAGTATGTTTACTCCTAGATCTCTCTCATTTTTTGTCTCTTGAAGTTGTACTTCAGCCACAGAGTAGTCAAGCTTGGGCCTTTTTGCACTTGTACCCATTCTCATTACCTTACATTTTGAAGTACTGAATTTCATTAGCCACTTTTCTGACCACTCATGCAGATTATTTAGATCCTCCTGAAGTTCTCTACCATTGTTCTCGTTTTTTACTTTCTTCACAATCTTTGCATCATCTGCAAACATATTCATGAAAGAATTTACAGACTCTGGTAGGTCATTTACATATACAAGGAACAAAAGTGGCCCTAAAACTGAACCCTGTGGAACTCCACTACTAACTCTTCTCCATTCAGACACTGAGTGTCTTACTCTAACCCTCTGTTCCCTTCCTTCTAAGTAAGTTTTTATCCATTCCAAAACATTTCCACCTATTCTAGCCATTGATTGCAGCATCCTAATAAGTCTCCCATGTGGAACAGTGTCAAACGCTTTCTGGAAGTCTAGGAATATGCAATCTGCCCAGCCCTCTCTTTCCTGTAAGATTTGGCTTACCTCATCATAAAATTCTAATAAGTTTGTTACTGTTGATCTACCTTCTCTGAAGCCATGTTGCCTCACTGACAAAAAGTTGAAGGATTCCAAGTGAAGAGAGATATGTGTGTGTGTGTGTGTGTGTGTGTGTGTGTGTGTGTGTGTGTGTGTGTGTGTGTGTACGTATGAGTGTGTGTGTGTGTGCGTGTGATTACCTAATTGTGATTACCTAATTGTGTTTACGGGAAAGAGCCCAAAGCTCGTATCTTCCCGTCTCCTGATCGCTTCCATTTTATACTTAGTGATACTTATCATACCTGTCCTTAAAACTATGGATTGAGATAGCATTAACTACCTCCTCGCTTAGCCAATTCCAATTATCAACTACTCTTACACTGAAAAAGTATTTCCTTACATCCTGCAAAGAAGTTTTCTTACGAAGCTTCAAACTATGACCTCTAGTTCTAGAGCCAGCCATATCAAAATATCGATCCCTATCCACTCTATCATAACCATGAAGGAATTTAAAGACTGTCACCATATCCCCCCTCACTCTTCTAGCTTCGAGTGATGGTAAGTCTAATTCCCTCAGCCTCTCATCATAACTGAGATTGCGTATTTCTGGCACCAGTTTCGTGGCATGTCTTTGAACTTTTTCCAGCTTAGCTATGTGCTTTTTCAAGTGCGGATTATAAAAGGGGGCTGCATATTCGAGTTTTGGCCTCACATAGGTTACATAAATATTTCTGAACATTTCCTTGTCCATGTGCCTGAAGGCTACCCTTACATTTGATAAGAATGCATATGCTGCCCTTACTATGCCATTTATATGTATTTCTGGAGACAAATCTGCCAGTATGTTTACTCCTAGATCTCTCTCATTTTCTGTCTCTTGAAGTTGTACTTCAGCCACAGAGTAGTCAAGCTTGGGCCTTCTTGCACTTGTACCCATTCTCATTACCTTACATTTTGAAGTACTGAATTTCATTAGCCACTTTTCTGACCACTCATGCAGATTATTTAGATCCTCCTGAAGTTCTCTACCATTGTTCTCGTTTTTTTACTTTCTTCACAATCTTTGCATCATCTGCAAACATATTCATGAAAGAATTTACAGACTCTGGTAGGTCATTTACATATACAAGGAACAAAAGTGGCCCTAAAACTGAACCCTGTGGAACTCCACTACTAACTCTTCTCCATTCAGACACTGAGTGTCTTACTCTAACCCTCTGTTCCCTTCCTTCTAAGTAAGTTTTTATCCATTCCAAAACATTTCCACCTATTCTAGCCATTGATTGCAGCATCCTAATAAGTCTCCCATGTGGAACAGTGTCAAACGCTTTCTGGAAGTCTAGGAATATGCAATCTGCCCAGCCCTCTCTTTCCTGTAAGATTTGGCTTACCTCATCATAAAATTCTAATAAGTTTGTTACTGTTGATCTACCTTCTCTGAAGCCATGTTGCCTCACTGACAAAAAGTTGAAGGATTCCAAGTGAAGAGAGATATGTGTGTGTGTGTGTGTGTGTGTGTGTGTGTGTGTGTGTGTGTGTGTGTGTACGTGTGTGTGTGTGTGTGTGTGTGTGTGTGTGTGTGTGTGCGTGTGATTACCTAATTGTGATTACCTAATTGTGTTTACGGGAAAGAGCCCAAAGCTCGTATCTTCCCGTCTCCTGATCGCTTCCATTTTATACTTAGTGATACTTATCATACCTGTCCTTAAAACTATGGATTGAGATAGCATTAACTACCTCCTCGCTTAGCCAATTCCAATTATCAACTACTCTTACACTGAAAAAGTATTTCCTTACATCCTGCAAAGGAATTTTCTTACGAAGCTTCAAACTATGACCTCTAGTTCTAGAGCCAGCCATATCAAAATATCGATCCCTATCCACTCTATCATAACCATGAAGGAATTTAAAGACTGTCACCATATCCCCCCTCACTCTTCTAGCTTCGAGTGATGGTAAGTCTAATTCCCTCAGCCTCTCATCATAACTGAGATTGCGTATTTCTGGCACCAGTTTCGTGGCATGTCTTTGAACTTTTTCCAGCTTAGCTATGTGTTTTTTCAAGTGCGGATTCCAAAAGGGGGCAGCATATTCGAGTTTTGGCCTCACATAGGTTACATAAATATTTCTGAACATTTCCTTGTCAATGTGCCTGAAGGCTACCCTTACATTTGATAAGAATGCATATGCTGCCCTTACTATGCCATTTATATGTATTTCTGGAGACAAATCTGCCAGTATGTTTACTCCTAGATCTCTCTCATTTTCTGTCTCTTGAAGTTGTACTCCAGCCACCGAGTAGTCATGCTTGGGCCTTCTTGCACTTGTACCCATTCTCATTACCTTGCATTTTGAAGTATTGAATTTCATTAGCCACTTTTCTGACCACTCATGCAGATTATTTAGATCCTCCTGAAGTTCTCTACCATTGTTCTCGCTTTTTACTTTCTTCACAATCTTTGCATCATCTGCAAACATATTCATGAATGAATTTACAGACTCTGGTAGGTCATTTACATATACAAGGAACAAAAGTGGCCCTAAAACTGAACCCTGTGGAACTCCACTACTAACTCTTCTCCATTCAGATACTGAGTGTCTTACTCTAACCCTCTGTTCCCTTCCTTCTAAGTAAGTTTTTATCCATTCCAAAACATTTCCCCCTATTCTAGCCATTGATTGCATCTTCCTAATAAGTCTCCCATGTGGAACAGTGTCAAACGCTTTCTGGAAGTCTAAGAATATGCAATCTGCCCAGCCCTCTCTTTCCTGTCAGATTTGGCTTACCTCATCATAAAATTCTAATAAGTTTGTTACTGTTGATCTACCTTCTCTGAAGCCATGTTGCCTCACTGACAAAAAGTTGAAGGATTCCAAGTGAAGAGAGATATGTTTCCTTAGTAGTTTCTCCATAACTTTGCAAACTATGCTGGTCAATGAAACTGGTCTATTGTTCAGAGCCGCATCCCTCCTTCCCTTTTTGAAGATAGGTATCACATTTGCTTGTTTCCAGCATCTTGGAATCTCCCCCGACTCCAGTGACTCTTTATATATGATACTTAGTGCCACTGATTTTGTGTTTGCGCATTTTTTAAGCACATGAGGGGATATGTCATCAGGACCTGTAGCTTTATGAACATCTAAATCCATCAGCGCTTTGCATACCTCTGTGGCTGTAAGGTTGATGTTCTCTAATACCGGCCCTTGAGCTTCTATCACTGCAATCTGAGGGGGTGGGGTATTTTCTACTGTAAATACTGACTGAAACTCCTTGTTCAATTCTTTGCAGATCTCTTCATCCGTCTCAGTGATGCTTCCATCCGCTCTCTTTAGCCTTAAAACCTGTTCTTTTACCTTCAGTTTTCCTCTGATAAAGCTGTGGAAAAGCTTGGGATTTTCCTTTGCCTTCCTGGTGATGTCCCTCTCATAGTCTCTCTCTGCCTCTCTCCTTTTACTTAGGTAGTCATTTCTTGCTCTTTTGTAGGTTTGCCAGGCATTTATGTTTTTTCTCCTCCTATACCTTTTCCAGCATTTGTCTCTCCACTCCTTAGCTCTTTTACACCCATTATCGAACCATTTCTCTCTGGTATGAATTACACCTACTTTGGTGACAGGTATGCAGCAATCTACTATCTTCCCATATTTATCACAAAAGATGTCATACATTTCTTGTACAGATTTGTTGTAAAATGAGGTTCTCTAGTCAATAACTGCAAAAAGCTCATTCATTTTGATGTAATCTCCTTTCGGATAGTTCCTCCTCATGTCCTCAGTGCCTCTACTCTCAGGAAGAATATCTTCAATGATATACTCCATCAACAACACACAGTGGTCACTCTTTCCAATTGATGGTTCATACTCAATTTTTTCAATATCCAACACATTATCTGTGAACACTAGATCAAGTAGTGATGGCTCATCCCCACCCCTGGCCCTTGTTGGTTCCATTACATGTTGGTGTAGGAAATTCCCTTGTACGCAATCTAGGAATCTTGCCCCGAATGAGTCCTCACCACTGTGTGGGTCAAGATTTATCCAATCTATCTCTTTATGATTAAAGTCTCCCATAATCAAAATCCTACATTTTTTTTCCCGTGCCATGTTAACAACTGAGTTCATGACTTCAATAGTACCTATATGACTTTCCTCATAAACTTCAAGCCTATTTTGGTTCCTTGGTGGGTTGTATACAACAGTTATTATAATGCTCTCTGACCCAGTATTTATGCGAGCAACAAGAAATTCCTTGAACTCACTTTCTATAGCCAAGTTTATTTCTTCGACTTGAATCCTTTCACTTATGAGCAGTGCAATCCCTCCACCAGTCCTCTCAGATCTTTCAACCCTTAGTATTCTGAAACCCTTAGGAAAAACTGTGACACTGTTTATGTCCTTACTCAACTTAGTCTCTGTAATTGCTACTATATCTGCCTTACTGTTGTGAATCCTATCTTTTAATTCTACTGCCTTACCAGCTAATCCATCAGCATTTGTGTATAACAATCTTAATGAGGCCCCATCCCCTGATCTTCTGTCATTATCTTCTTTATCTCCCCTTTGTCTGGAAGAACTCTGTAATGAAAATTTTTCTTCTCTTCTTCATTTCTTTCATCATTTAACCTTCTTGCCTCTTGCAACAAGTTTTTTATCTTTCCCATCTCTTCCTGTGTTCTGTATTGTCTAATGAACACTTCTTTGAATTCTTGAAGGTCTTTTAGACTTTTTGTTCTCAACAATATTTCCCTACATGTTTCCCCTCTGTGTGTGCGTGTGTGCATGTGTGTGTGAGATAGTGTGTTTGTGTGTGAGTGTGTATGTGTGTATGTGTATATGTGTGTGTAAGTGTGTGTGTAAGTGTGTGTGTATGTGTGTGCGTGTGTGCATGTGTGTGTGTGAGAGAATGTGTTTGTGTGTGTGTGTGTGTGTGATTACCTAATTGTGATTACCTAATTGTGTTTACGGGAAAGAGCCCAAAGCTCGTATCTTCCCGTCTCCTGATCGGTTCCATTTTTAGACATAGTGATACTTATCATACCTGCCCTTAAAACTATGGATTGAGATAGCATTAACTACCTCCTCGCTTAGCCAATTCCAATTATCAACTACTCTTACACTGAAAAAGTATTTCCTTACATCCTGCAAACAAGTTTTCTTACGAAGCTTCAAACTATGGCCTCTAGTCTAGAGCCAGCCATATCGAAATATCGATCCCAATCCACTCTATCATAACCATGAAGGAATTTAAAGACTGTCACCATATCCCCCCTTACTCTTCTAGCTTCGAGTGATGGCATGTCTAATTCCCTCAGCCTCTCATCATAACCGAGATTGCGTATTTCTGGCACCAGTTTCGTGGCATGTCTTTGAACTTTTTCAAGCTTAGCTATGAGCTTTTTCAAGTGCGGATTCCAAAAGGGGGCTGCATATTCGAGTTTTGGCCTCACATAGGTTACATAAATATTTCTGAACATTTCCTTGTCCATGTGCCTGAAGGCTACCCTTACATTTGATAAGAATGCATATGCTGCCCTTACTACGCCATTTATATGTATTTCTGGAGACAAATTTGCCAGTATGTTTACTCCTAGATCTCTCTCATTTTCTGTCTCTTGAAGTTGTACTCCAGCCACCGAGTAGTCAAGCTTGGGCCTTCTTGCACTTGTACCCATTCTCATTACCTTACATTTTGAGGTATTGAATTTCATTAGCCACTTTTCTGACCACTCATGCAGATTATTTAGATCCTCCTGAAGTTCTCTACCATTGTTCTCGTTTTTTACTTTCTTCACAATCTTTGCATCATCTGCAAACATATTCATGAATGAATTTACAGACTCTGGTAGGTCATTTACATATACAAGGAACAAAAGTGGCCCTAAAACTGAACCCTTTGGAACTCCACTACTAACTCTTCTCCATTCAGACACTGAGTGTCTTACTCTAACCCTCTGTTCCCTTCCTTCTAAGTAAGTTTTTATCCATTCCAAGACATTTCCACCTATTCTAGCCATTGATTGCAGCTTCCTAATAAGTCTCCCATGTGGAACAGTGTCAAACGCTTTCTGGAAGTCTAGGAATATGCAATCTGCCCAGCCCTCTCTTTCCTGTAAGATTTGGCTTACCTCATCATAAAATTCTAATAAGTTTGTTACTGTTGATCTTCCTTCTCTGAAGCCATGTTGCCTCACTGACAAAAAGTTGAAGGATTCCAAGTGAAGAGAGATATGTTTCCTTAGTAGTTTCTCCATAAGTTTGCAAACTATGCTGGTCAAGGAAACTGGTCTATAGTTCAGAGCCGTATCCCTCCTTCCCTTTTTGAAGATAGGTATCACATTTGCTTGTTTCCAGCATCTTGGAATCTCCCCCGACTCCAGTGACTCCTTAAATATGATACTTAGTGCCACTGATATTGTGTTTGCGCATTTTATAAGCACATAAGGGGATATGTCATCAGGACCTGTAGCTTTATGAACATCTAAATCCATCAGCGCTTTGCATACCTCTGTGGCTGTAAGGTTGATGTTCTCTAATACCGGCCCTTGAGCTTCTATCACTGCAATCTGAGGGGGTGGGGTATTTTCTACTGTAAATACTGACTGAAACTCCTTGTTCAATTCTTTGCAGATCTCTTCGTCCGTCTCAGTGATGCTTCCATCCGCTCTCTTTAGCCTTAAAACCTGTTCTTTTACCTTCAGTTTTCCTCTGATAAAGCTGTGGAAAAGCTTGGGATTTTTTTTAGCCTTCCTGGTGATGTCCCTCTCATAATCTCTCTCTGCCTCTCTCCTTTTACTTAGGTAGTCATTTCTTGCTCTTTTGTAGGTTTGCCAGGCATTTATGTTTTTTCTCCTCCTATACCTTTTCCAGCATTTGTCTCTCCACTCCTTAGCTCTTTTACACCCATTATCGAACCATTTCTCTCTGGCATGAATTACACCTACTTTGGTGACAGGTATGCAGCAATCTACTATCTTCCCATATTTCTCACAAAAGATGTCATACATTTCTTGTACAGATTTGTTGTAAAATGAGGTTCTCCAGTCAATAACTGCAAAAAGCTCATTCATTTTGATGTAATCTCCTTTCGGATAGTTCCTCCTCATGTCCTCAGTGCCTCTACTCTCAGGAAGAATGTCTTCAATGATATACTCCATCAACAACACACAGTGGTCACTCTTTCCAATTGGTGGTTCATACTCAATATTTTCAATATCCAACACATTATCTGTGAACACTAGATCAAGTAGTGATGGCTCATCCCCACCCCTGGCTCTTGTTGGTTCCATTACATGTTGGTGTAGGAAATTCCCTTGTACGCAATCTAGGAATCTTGCCCCAAATGAGTCCTCACCACTGTGTGGGTCAAGATTTATCCAATCTATCTCTTTATGATTAAAGTCTCCCATAATCAAAATCCTACATTTTTTCTCCCGCGCCATGTTAACAACTGAGTTTATGACTTCAATCGTACCTATATGACTTTCCTCATAAATTTCAAGCCTATTTTGGTTCCTTGGTGGGTTGTATACAACAGTTATTATAATGCTCTCTGACCCAGTATTTATGCGAGCAACAAGAAATTCCCTGAACTCACTTTCTATAGCCAAGTTTATTTCTTCGACTTGAATCCTCTCACTTATGAGCAGTGCTATCCCTCCACCAGTCCTCTCAGATCTTTCGACCCTTAGTATTCTGAAGCCCTTAGGAAAAACTGTGACACTGTTTATGTCCTCACTCAACTTAGTCTCTGTAATTGCTACTATATCTGCCTTACTGTTGTGAATCCTATCTTTTAATTCTACTGCCTTACCAGCTAATCCATCAGCATTTGTGTATAACAATCTTAATGAGGCCCCATCCCCTGATCTTCTGTCATTATCTTCTTTATCTCCCCTTTGTCTGGAAGTATTCTGTAACGAAAATTTTTCTTCTCTTCTTCATTTCTTTCATCATTTAACCTTCTTGCCTCTTGCAACAAGTTTTTGATCTTTCCCATCTCTTCCTGTGTTCTGTATCGTCTAATGAACACTTCTTTGCATTCTTGAAGGTCTTTTAGACTTTTTTTTCTCAACAATATTTCCCTACATGTCTCCCCTCTCTCAAAGGTTACTTTTGTTGGTCTCGGCTTTCCTTCCCTCGAATATTTACCTAGTTGGTGTATGTTTACAATATCCTCAGGACCACATACTACTCCAAGCTTTCTTATCAGGTCTACAACGTTAGCTTTATTTTCTTCAAGTCTCCCCTGCCATGTTGGCTCCTGGGATTCACTTATGCCTGAGATTACCACTGTCTTCTCCTTATCAAGTGCCTGTCTGATGAGTGGGTTTGCCCTTTCCATCACAACGTCTTTCATTTTTTTCGATTACTGTCTCTTTATAGTCAACTGTTTGTATGTTTTCCAGTGCCACCACCTTTACAGCCTCTTTTACTGCCACATTCCCCTTTAGTGCATCAGCAAAGGACGTTTTCATGGCATCATTTTCCATATTCAGCTCCTGGAACTCTTTTCTGAACTGTTCAATGTTTTCCTTAATCTGAACATTCCAAGCAGCAATCTCGTCTCTCTCAGAAGAGAGCAGTGAACTAACATCTAATTCCTTTAGGTTGTCATTCAGCTGTTTGTTTTTATCTTCTTGTTTAGAAATTCTAGATTCTAGTTGACTCTTTTCCCCTTCCAGCTTCTTTATTCTTTTTTCTAGTTCCTTTCTCTCCTGCCCTTGTGCTTTATTTGCTTCCTCCAAAGATCTTATTTGTTCTCTGAGTGTTTCATTCTCTTTCATTTCTCCATCCATATTCCGAATTTTATCATCAAGGCTTATAACCATTTCCTCTAACTTCTTGATTCTCTGTTTAAGTCCTCTGATGACTACCCCTTCTCCCGACCCATGGGTGGGAGAGGTTTGGGACAGAGATGGCTTCATTTTTATGTTCTCCCTCTCACAGAATATAGAAAGAAGACGAGAAAGAGGAAAAAAAAAAAAGAGAAAAACTTCTAATTTACCTTCACACAGAATTTTTATATCTCCATATAAGTGCTATTTAGTGACTCAGTTTGTCTCCTTTCTGGTAACACACATCTTAACTTAAAAACTTGACCATGGTAATTTAAGTATAAAAAGAAAAAGAAAAACAAAAGTCAAACCTGAAGGAAAATTCGAATTTGTGTTCGAGGTGGCACCCACCTGTTTCTGTTATATATTCTTCCTAACTGATAAACTGACTTGCTAACCAAGATATGTTATCACGGGATTTAGACTTTACATTTAACTCAGTATATATACAAAATAACAAAATAGTAAAAGAGAAAGCTAAAAGAAAAACAAAAAAAAATGAAGAAAATAAGACTGCTGTACTACTTGGCAACTTAACTCAGTACTGTTGACAGGTGGGTATTTGGTAATTTTTTTTTCTTTTATTATTCAATTTTTTCGTGTATCAAACTAACTAACTAGTTAATATAAATGGGAAGGATACTGATTTTAACAATATATAGAACCACAGGATCAGGTAAAACGGCTTAAGAGCTTTCCCCAGTTTACACAAAAAATTAGGTAATGTGGTGTGATGGCTCCACCTCTGGCAACTCTTCTAGATTTCCCTCAAGGCAGAAACTGGACGGCAGCTTCTCTCTCTTCCTCACGAAAAAGTTCTCAATTTTTTTTCCTTTAATATGAACAGTCTCGTCTTACAACAAATATTAGTTTTTGTACTCACAATACTCTGCAGGATTTCAGATTTATGGTGTGTGTGTGTGTGTGTGTGTGTGTGTGTGTGTGTGTGTGTGTGTGTGTGTGTGTGTGTGTGTGTGTGTGTGTGTGTGTGTGTGTGATCCAAGCAGTGTTGCAAGAGGAAATGATGGTGACTCTAAATCTGCAAGGACCTAAGATGTGAGAGACAGATTAAGTAGGTGTTTTAGTGCATGAATGTCATAAGACTGCAATATCAACCTTAAGAATATATATATAAAGAAGGATGTCCACCCGAGCGTCAGGGAGGAAAGGCAGAGGCTGTGTAATGTGGAGAAAATGGAAATAGAACTGCTTGATAATTTCGGCTGTGTCATTCGCGTTGATATGCAAGAATGTGATCTGTATTGGGATGGTGAGGTGATTGATAGTTGGAGTCTTTTGTTTTTCCAGACAGCCCACAGCGAATAAGAGAGGTTGAAGTGATACCATGGTATATAAACAGAGTTTGTACTGAGTTGGAACAAACAAGTGTACAGTGATTGTTACTTGAGTATTAATTCATTACTATCAGTGAGGTCAAGAATGATTTACCAGTGTTATTCCCTGGATATGTAGCTTATAGAAGCACAACGGTGGGATCAGCAGATAGAGGAAGGTTAGTGGTGTTTGCAAAAAAAAAAAATCTATTGAGCATGCGGTATGTGATGTAGATTTGAAGTCGGCGATCCAGCAGAGTGTTACTGTTTTGGCACTTATAAATGGGGTTTTGTTTGGATTATGTTATATCTCGACAAGTGATTCCCAGTATTATTCTCACCATTCAGTTGCTGCAATCCAGGAAAATATATCTAAACACATGTGTAATGCGAACATGATAATTGAAGACATGACTGCAAAGTTTTGCAAGGCTGTGAGAGCAATTTTATCACTCACTGATGTGCATGAGTTATATATTTATCGCATCCAATTATAAATGATGATTAATAATATTGCCAAAGGCAATGTTCAATTATTGTGCAGTGTATGCATTGATAATAAGTTACTAGTGGTTAGAAATTTTGAGATTTCTGGCAGGCATTTCCAAGGTAGCAAGACATACCAAAATTGTAACACTTGGATCTCAATATTGGATGCATGTGTTGCGTCACTCCAGGTTTTGTGTGATATTAGCAAATTTTTCATGATATAACTCAGTGACCTCCCTTCCGACCACGCTCCTATGACGGTCATAGTCACTAGCACAGGCTTTGACCTGGATAACATCCTTGTAAAAGCAACAATGTTGGAAGATCACGCTGCCCTGCTTGATATTGCGGGGAGACAAAGGCTATTTGAGAAGCCTTTAAAGTTCATAACATTAGTAACGATTAATTGTCAGTAATGGTGAAAGTATGATAGATGATAATATGAACTGATTTGCCAGTAGCCTGCCAGACGCACTGTATACATGTGTAGAGAACAGTATCAGCTCAGATGGTCAAAGATATTTTTAGGACAGTGTAGACTTTTGAATATGGGAGAGATTGCTGGAGAATGAGCATGATGCAAGGATGTGGAGTGCTATAAAGATTGGAAGAGGGACGTTAGGTCATTGGATAAAGTGGTATTGCTTGTCCAAGTGACGAGGAATTTAAAAACAATTTTGAGGAGCTATTGAACCCCCCTGGAGTGACTGGTCACGACATGATAGACCTCAGTACAAATGTTATGATCCATGTCCTGGATGAGCCCGTTACCCCCAATGAAGTACAAAGCCAAGTAAAAAGAAAGAAGGCAGATAAGAATTTGGACCAGGTGGGCTGCTCCCAAGGGTGTTCTCGCTGTTGTCACTATAGTGAATGGTGACTAGCAAAAGTGTTAAATAAAGATTTTACTTTTGGTGTTTCCTCGTGCATGGATTAGTGCAATGGTTTCTCTAGTTTTTTTAAGCAAGGAAATAAGATGAATCCTCATAATAATCGTGGTATTAATGAGATAAATTTTGTTGTTAAATTGTATGATATGATATTATGTGTACGACTAAGTCATTGGTTTAAGCCTTTCAAGGGCAAGTGGATTCATGGAACACATACTGACTTTGAGGACAATTACCGATATGGATATATGAAAAAAAAAATTATGGCTTTTTTAGATTTCTCCAAAGCTTATGACTTAGTCCCTTAACAGAAGCTGTTTACAGTGATGCAGTGGCTGGGGTGTGGGGCAATGGTGCTAGCAGTGGTGATAGCGATGTATTGCACCACAGAGTTTATTGGCTCCGCTGTCATGAAGGCTGTATGGGGAGCTAGGCAAGGCTCTCCCAGTGCTTCCCTATTGTACATTATTTTTGTCAATTACCTCATTGGAAGTATGAAAAAGGCACAAAAACAGATTTATAGGGTGGCAACATATATTGTATTATCAACAAGTAGGCAAAACATGCATAGAAAATTTAGGATATTGCAGAACTTATATCATCAATATGATAAGGTAATAAGCAATGATATGACAAAGTTTTAGTGATCAGTGGTGTGTGCAAGGACTCAGAGTCATTTCCTGTGGATGAGCTGGTTGAAAAGCATTGCACCAGCTGTGCGTATTTAAGTTTAACATTCATGATTGATGGTACTTTGTCCTCTGCTTTTACAGTGCATGCTAAGCACGAAATATATATAGTACTGAAGTTTGAATCATTTGTAAAAAAACAAAAATGTGTCATTCATTGTGAAACGGCGGGCGTTTTTGCAGCGTTCATATCATCCCTCATGTACGGTTGCGAGTCATGGGTGGGCCATGGGCTTTATAATTGGGCTCTGAAGCAATTTTTGAAAGTAAGGATGACAACTTATAATTTTGTATGTTATGCTTAGTCAAGCTGTCTGGCTCTGCCTCATCTTGTGAAATGCAGGCAAAAAAAATTCTTTCAAAAAGTGTGGGAAGGAAGATAGTATACAGATGACGACCCCTTGTTATTTGTTATATACAAGGTCAAAAGTGTCAAAACATCCACGTGGAGATACTTACGATTTTATATAAGGCGCAGTGCCTCATATTTCTCTACCAATGGGTGCAAGTTTAAAATTATATAGAAGGGTCAACTACATCGAGGTTTAACACTATCTTGGCGACACACGAGAAGTACACACACAAGCATGTAATTAATAAGTTCCACATGATAGAGTTCTTGAAATTTTGAATATATGGTCACAGGATAGGTGTGGAGATAGGTTGTTGGAACAGGCGTGGGTGTGGTCGTCTACCACTTCAGGAGCGACTGTGTGGTTGTAGTGCGGTGCAGGCTGAAAGACATGAAGCGGAGGAGTGTATCCTCAACCAACACCTTAAGCAGAGATATTAGTTAAACACTGCCGGACATCTTTCTAACTTTGCCAATGCGAAAACGTATAAACCTGTACATGGTGTACTACAGGTATATGACTGAATGTCAGAGATTAATAATGTGCATGAGGTTCATTCACAGATGTTTGTGTGCATAGACAAATATTTTGTTGAAAATTATATTTATAGACTACAGATAGCTCAACGTTTTATGTCTAGTATACAATGTATTCTCTATCAATATTTTATTTAGACATCATAAGTACTGTAAGCTCAGCCACCCCCTGACAAAGGGGATCGAGGCCTTTGTATTATTATTATTATTATTATTATTATTATTATTATTATTATTATTATTATTATTATTATTATTATTATTATTATTATTATTATTATTATTATTATTATTATTATTATTATTATTGTTTATTATTATTATTATTATTATTATTATTATTATTATTATATTATTATTATTATTATTATTATTATTATTATCATTATTATTATTATCATTATTATTATTATCTATTATTATTATTATCATTATTATTATTATTATTATTATTATTATTATTATTATTATTATTATTATTATTATTATTATTATTATTATTATTATTATTATTATTATTATTATTATTATTATTATTATTATTATTATTATTATTATTATTATTATTATTATTATTATTATTATTATTATTATTATTATTATTATTATTATTATCATTATTATTATTATTGTCCATCGGGCCGAGGAAAAAATATAATGTCTTTGCATTTCTCATGTGTTGTAAATAGTACAAATGCAAGAGTGAGATATGAGCAGTCCATCATTCACGGAAATTAATATCTGACCGCAAAGCACCTTGTGAAAGAGGTGACAATGAGTTGGACATAGTAATAATAATAATATAATAATAAATCTTTATTTCCAACGTACATTGGGTATTCAATAGCGAATTATTAGTACGTCGGCTTCCTAGCATTTGGGTTATTTTTATTCTTATATCGTTAGTGTATTACTGTTGCTAATAATGATCCTTTTTAGTATTAAAATCTTAGTTCCTAATTCGAATTTCAGGAACTACATTTCTAAAGTGTTGATTCCTACAGCTACAGTTACATTCTCATTTCCCCTTCTATTACAGTTATACGGCGATGCTCTTACCATGCACTCAGATGACTGTCCCAACGCTGTAATCCAAACCTCTTCTATTCCCAAGAGTGAAATCCAGGTGCTGTGGACAGCGCCTCCAGCAGGATCCGGCTGCGTCATCTTCAGGTAAGTCTTGGGTGTTCTTCTGGGTAATTGTACCCTGCAGGCACACACTCCCAAACGTAATTTTGTGCTTGCAGTTTTTATTTGAATATTTATTTCAGTTACTTTATCCTTATTTAGGTTTAGAGGTACAAAGCTGCAAGACATGCTTATGCCTCCTTTTTCTTTCGCCTGAGTTGAGAGTGCAGTTCCACCATTGGCAGTCCAATTTCTTTTGGTGTACTTATGCCTTATGAGTTGCCATGAGCTAGAAGACAAATGACACCACTACTTTTCTTCCAATATCCTTGAATATAGCTTTGTAAAAGTTTTATCTTTTTGACACTAAATGAGGCGGACTCCATCATTTGTCGTTTGGATGGGCGGGTTTCTGTGTAACTCAAAAGTACAAAAGCTACTGTAGTTTGTCTGTGTGTTTCGCATCTTATGTGCACTCACTCACACACAGACACACAGACACACACACACACAAACACAGACTCACACACACACACACACACACACACACACACACACACACACACACACACACACACACACACACACACACACACACACACACACACACACACACACACACACACACACACACACACACACACACACACACACACACACACACACACACACTATATATATATATATATATATATATATATATATATATATATATATATATATATATATATATATATATATATATATAAATATATATATATATATATATATATATATATATATATATATATATATATATATATATATATATATATATATATATATATTAATGGATCGATATTTATATGTGTGTGAGTATGAGTATGTGTTTTTATCTAATTGCTTTAGCGGTAGAGAGCCCTATACTCATAACTCCCCGACTCCTTGTCGGTTTCATTTTTGTTTTACTCACAATTACTTATCATATATTTCGATTAGGCCGTGAATTCATTTAGAAATTATCGCTTTCTCGATTAGTGACTTAAAGCTATGAACTTGCTTACAGTGAAAAAGTACTTCCTTACATCCTACTAAGAATTTGTCTTACGAAATTTCAAAATGTAACCTATTTTTATATTGCCACCAATTCCAAATTATTTCTTTCAGTCCACTCTCTCAATCCATGAAGAACTTTAGAAATAATTATCATATCTCCCTCTTTATTCTTGCTGAGGTAACTGAGGTTACGATTTTCGGTCAGCAGCTTCTTAGTATGTTTTAAGGCTTTCTTCTATTTGTTCATGTGTTTCCAAGTGCGTAATCAAGAAGAATGCAGCACATCCATGCATAGGCTTCACATAAGTCATGTCCATAATTTTGAAGGTTTCTCTGACCATGTGCCTGAAGCCACACTTATATTTGCTAAGAAAACACATACTGCCTTTACAGTACAATATAAAGGCATTTCTGTAGACAAACCTAGCACCACATTTACCCCTAGATCTTATTCATTCTCAGAATATTGAAGTTCCTTTTTTTATATTGAATGTCCAAACTTGGGCCATCTTGCACTCTTCACATTTTAAGGTATCGAATCTCATTAGCCAATTGCCTGGTCGCTCATGAAGACTATTTTGATCCTCTTTAAGTTTTCTGCCTCTATTTTCGTCTTTAAGCTTTTCGCTGTCCTTACTTCATATGCAAACATTTAAAAATGCCTTCACAGACTTTGGTAGATCATTTAGATATCTAAGGTACAGAAGTGCCGGTAAAACTGATCCCTTGGGAACTCCATTGCTAATCTTTATCCCTTTACACTGTATATCTTATTCTGACTCTCTTCCCTCTACCTCTTTTGTTCCCAGATTCCTGAAGTTCCTCTTCTGACACTGAATACCCCAAATACAGACCTTCTTGTGCGCTTGCCCATTATCATTGCATTCTATTTCCATATACTGAATCACATGAGCCACTTGTTTGACCACTCATGCAGACTATTCAAGTCTTCTAGAAGTTCGCTAATGCTACTTTCATATTAACATTTCTAGCTAGTGTGTCTCTCTTTACCCAGTCTTAAAGGAATCAAAAATATATTTAATGGATTTGCATCTTATATATATATATATATATATATATATATATATATATATATATATATATATATATATATATATATATATATATATATATATATATAGATATATCTATAGATAAAATCTATATAGATCTCTAGGTATCGAGATCTCTCGATAGATCGATAGAGAGATATATATATATATATATATATATATAGATATCTATATATATATATATATATATATATATATATATATATATATATATATATATATATATATAAATATATATATATATATATATATATATATATATATATATAGATATATATATATATATATATATATATATATATATATATATATATATATATATATATATATATATATATATATATATCTATCTATATAGATATATATATATATATATATATATATATATATATATATATATATATATATATATATATATATATATATATATATATATATATATAGATATAGACATATATATAGAGATATATATATATATATATATATATATATATATATATATATATATATATATATATATATATATATATATATATATATATATATATATATATATATATATATATATATTTATATATATATATATATATATATATATATATATATATATATAGATATATAATATATATAGATATATATATATATATAATATATATATATATATATATATATATATATATATATATATATATATATATATATATATATATATATATATATATATATATATATCCCGAAGTTGTCAAATATCTTTTCATCAATTCTTTTCATCAGCTTTACCCATGTTTATATTGGTCAATCCTTCTCACTAGCTTCAAGGAAGCTGGTGTTAGTTTAGAATGAAAGTTTTTCAGCCGGATGCCTTGCTGATTCAAACCTCCATTGATTCGGGATTAGCATCGGTATACCGACCTGATCTGGCTACTCCAGAGGCTGAAATATGTAATATATCTCCTGATGATTTTTAAAAATCATAGCTAGACAATCATCAGTCTCACAATGAAATATATACATCGGAAAATGATTCATTTACTCGTTTTTGTATATATGCAAACATAATAAAAACGATTTATGTAAACATAGTCTTTGTAAATGCATTTCCTTGCACTCAATATAATTTGGTATTTTTGTTTTATACAGCCTAGGTTTTTTTTTTCATATATGTGTTTGGCTTTTTATTTATGAAGTTTTAGACATTGTTTTACTTAGGATATTCGGGTATGTTATTTTATATTATATCATATCACGATATATTAAATTATATTTATAAAGCTATATAATGGTAGATTATACTATATTATGTTACCTTGTGTTGTTATTTTACATTGTATTATATAATTATATATTATATTATATAATATTGTATTATATTACAGTATATTATATAATATTATATTGTGTTTTATTTTATTATTTCTATTATATTATGTTATATTTTATTATATTATATTTTGTTATATTATATTATATCATACTGCATTGTACTGCATTGTATTGTATTGTATCATATTATATTTTATTTTATTATATATTATAATGTATTATTTTACAGTATGTTATATTATATTATACTGTATTGCATTGTATCATATTATATAATATTATATTATATTATGTAATATTACATTGTATTATTCTTTACCTAATGTAAAGTAATTCAATATAATATAATATATAAAATAATATATAATATAATATAATATAATATAATATAATATAAAATAATATAATATAATATAACATAATATAATATAATATAATATAACAAAATATAATATACTATAATACCATATAATATCCATATAATACGATATGATATATTATATTGTAATGTAGTATAATGTAATAGAATA
>JAXCGZ010000249.1:85000-98088 GCA_037179515.1 Halocaridina rubra
TATATATATATATATATATATATATATATATATATATATATATATATATATATATATATATATATATATATATATATATATATATATATATGCATGTATGTATGTGATTACCTAATTGTGATTACCTAATTGTGTTTACGGGAAAGAGCCCAAAGCTCGTATCTTCCCGTCTCCTGATCGGTTCCATTTTATACTTAGTGATACTTTTCATACCTGTCCTTAAAACTATGGATTGAGATAGCATTAACTACCTCCTCGCTTAGCCAATTCCAATTATTAACTACTCTTACACTGAAAAAGTATTTCCTTACATCCTGCGAAGAAGTTTTCTTACGAAGCTTCAAACTATGACCTCTAGTTCTAGAGCCAGCCATATCAAAATATCGATCCCTATCCACTCTATCATAACCATGAAGGAATTTAAAGACTGTCACCATATCCCCCCTCACTCTTCTAGCTTCGAGTGATGGTAAGTCTAATTCCCTCAGCCTCTCATCATAACTGAGATTGCGTATTTCTGGCACCAGTTTCGTGGCATGTCTTTGAACTTTTTCCAGCTTAGCTATGTGCTTGTTCAAGTGCGGATTCCAAAAGGGGGCTGCATATTCGAGTTTTGGCCTCACATAGGTTACATAAATATTTCTGAACATTTCCTTGTCCATGTGCCTGAAGGCTACCCTTACATTTGATAAGAATGCATATGCTGCCCTTACTATGCCATTTATATGTATTTCTGGAGACAAATCTGCCAGTATGTTTACTCCTAGATCTCTCTCATTTTCTGTCTCTTGAAGTTGTACTCCAGCCACCGAGTAGTCAAGCTTGGGCCTTCTTGCACTTGTACCCATTCTCATTACCTTACATTTTGAAGTATTGAATTTCATTAGCCACTTTTCTGACCACTCATGCAGATTATTTAGATCCTCCTGAAGTTCTCTACCATTGTTCTCGTTTTTTACTTTCTTCACAATCTTTGCATCATCTGCAAACATATTCATGAATGAATTTACCGACTCTAGTAGGTCATTTACATATACAAGGAACAAAAGTGGCCCTAAAACTGAACCCTGTGGAACTCCACTACTAACTCTGTATGTATGTATGTATGTATGTATGTATGTATGTATGTATGGTATGTATGTATGCATGTATGTATGTGTGTATGCATGAATGCATGCATGCATGCATGCATGCATGCATGTATGTAGGTATGTAGGTATGTATGTATATATATATATATATATATATATATATATATATATATATATATATATATATATATATATATATATATATATATATATATATATATATATATATATATATATATATATATATATATATATATATATATATATATGTGTGTGTGTGTGTGTGTGTGTGTGTGTGTGTGTGCACATATGTATATATATATATATCATATATATATATATATATATATATATATATATATATATATATATATATATATATATATATATATATATATATATATATATATATATATATATTTTTTTTTTTTTTTTTTCTTTTTTTTTTTTTTCAAAACGCTGGTTGTGGTAATTCATTACATGATTTACAGAATGTAATTTCACCAATAAATGACTGAAATGTGCCATGCAAGTGTGATTTCTATTGCAAAATCATTGTTTTTAATTTTGGGTGATTTTTGTAATGAAAATAGTTAGAATTGTGAAATTTCTTTATATTATAAGCTATTCTAGGGTGAAAATAGGGGCAAATTTGGGACAAAAGTATAAAGTATTTTTTGGAGCTTATGAAAACATGATATGTAGGGGTATTGAACATCATCTCTGAAAGCTTCATACTTTTGTCCAGCAAATAATGCTTGGGGCGCGAACAGAGCCTATTAACTCGACACTGAGCTAAAACAATACTTGGAGCTTATGGAATATTTGAATGTGACATCCTTGGTTGCAGTCTCTTAAAGTTCCTTTTTTTACCCTAACAGAATGTACTATAATATTTGATGGTTACCAGTCGGCTGGCTTTGTCAACGAAAATATTTACAGGTATATCTAAAATGAGTAAATTAAGTAAAAGAATTGCTCACATGATCCCTTGTGTCCTTGTTAAGCACTTGCTACAATGAAAGTAAGCATTGCGTAAGTTTCTTTACCAAGGTTGAAGTCCGGGAGTGAACACTATGCTTGTGACTTCCCATCTGCTAGTTACTTAGTTCTGGTATTAGACGAAAATCATTACTTGTGTACCGAAGGCACCAAAGTTGTGCTTGTGTGTTGTGATTAGGTGCGAATAAAGGAAGAGGTGTTTAGTTTGAAAATCCCCATCTACAGGCTTTGGGTTTTGGTACTGTTAAAATGTATTGCTTATGTGGGGATGACTAATGTGTTTTGAACGTATATTCAAATATTTTTTACAGAGTGCACACAAAAGTATTTTTTCTGTATTTTTGTTTTTATGATATAATGGGGATTGCCCTAAATAAACTTCTATCCCAAAAGCAGTGTTTACCTTTCGTCTCCCCTTCTGTTGCCTTACACAGTCCATTTAAGTTCCTTTGCTCTTGTATTCCATATTCCATTTATATACCTTTGATGTGCACTTCTTGCTTTCTTTATTTGTCTATTTATATTGTTGATGAGATGCGACATGTTTATTTTGCTTTTGCTGAAGTTTGCATTGATCAAAGGGTTATGATGGCTGTTACATATCTCATATTTTTGTTTACTTTATTAATGTATCACGTATTATGAAATATATATCATATTAGAGTTACTCTTTTATGCTCTTGTTGACTTTGAATTCATTTGTATGTCCATGTGTTATGTACTGATTGTGATTATGCTACCTAAAAGATAATTCTGAAGTAATTTTGACTTGGAGAACTAAATAGAAGGTCCAGTATTCACGCAATCAACTTTCAATTATATTTTTCTTAAAAAGTTGAAACCTACTTTTCTTAGGCGCAGGTCATTAGTTCCACTAGCAACTTGTCATTTCTATTGGTATATGACTATAGCTGCTGAATTAGCAGAGTCTGGAATAGGACAGACACCGCTACTCTTCCTTTCGAATGCTCGAAATAAATTGTTAATATTTATAATTTCCTTTGTTATGCACACCAACCTTTAACCCTTCAGGCCACGGAACTTCATTAGCAACATAAAACATATATATTTTTATTATTTAACTTATTTATCACTAAAACATTACTAATTAATGAAGGTACACACTTTTCATTCCTTTTTCTGTGACAAACTAATGAGATTGTTATGTATTTTTGTGAATTTATTTTAATCTTTTTTATACTTATGACCACATTCTGAGTTGTGATAATCATAGACCAGTGACCGTACAGTTGCTCATAAACAAGAAGAGGAATTCTAGGAGAGTATAATTATTGTTATTATTATCATTATTATTATCATAATTATTATTATTATTATTAATATTATTATTATTATTATTATTATTATTATTATTATTATTATTATTATTATTAGTATTATTACTATTATTATTATTATTATTATTATTATTATTATTATTATTATTATTATTATTATTATTATTATTACCTTATTATTATTATTGTAGTCACCGTGGCTCAACTGGTAGCGTCCGCGACTCTGAGGCGTCAGGTCGATTGTTCGCACTTTGTCACGGTCTGAGGTTAGCAAGGGCATGCACTCAGGGTAACGATTATATCTGCCAAAACAAGTCCTTCGTTAGAAGGCAACCATCCTAGCCCTTGGTAGAAAAGGGAGTTCGTGACGTAAAACCGTAATATAATATTATATATTATTATTATTATTATTATTATTATTATTATTATTATTATTATTATTATTATTATTATTATTATTATTATTATTATTATTATTATTATTATTATTATTATTACTATTATTATTATTATTATTATTATTATTATTATTATTATTATTATTATTATTATTATTATTATTATTATTATTATTTATTTATTTTTTATTATTATTATGTCGTAAGAAAAGCTTAGTTTGTAACTGATATTCACCTTGTATTTTCTGGGCATGATGCTGTTTATGGTGTTGTGACAACTAGATATATTGTTATGCCTTTAGGCCTTTAGCACCTAGGCGTCAAGTGCTGATAGAAGTCAAAATGGGCCAAAGTTCTAGCTATTCTCACTACCACCAAATCACAAACATCCACACGTATGTATGTACATGCCCCGGGGAAAATACTCATACAGGCTCTCCTTGTTACCCAATAGGCTGCATGATTAGCACCACCTTCTGCCCAATAGGAAGGACTCCCTTTGGTTCTAGAAGCCTATTGGCAGGCTGTCCAAGCCTTTGTCTTTTGGAACCAGATATAAAGCTTACAGGAACAAATTAGTAACACTACTCCGAACTGCAAAAAAAATAGATATTTTCAGGATAAGCTTAAGAAGGAACAAGGAAACAGCAAGTCCACCTGGAATACAATAAACAGCCTAATGGGACGAAAACAAATTAATCATTCAAAGGAATTCAAATTAAAAAAAATGATAATGACCACACTGCTAATATCTTTAATAATCATTTCTTAACTATAGCACAACCAACACAGGAACAACAAAATGTGCAACAAAACTCACACCGACAGTTTCTTAATAATCCTCCAGACTTTTTGTTTTACTTGTAACCTGTAACGAGGGAGGAAGTCACTAAATATATACATACATACATATACCGAGGCTGTTTCCCCCTTAAATTGGGGGGTAGCCGACGTCAAGAAAGGAAAGTTTGGGGAGAAGTTATTCTCCCCTCTACTCCCCCTCTTCGTTGACGCCTCGCAGGAGGTTGATACAAGGGGGGGGATTCCCAGTCCCCCCGCCCCGTCCACTTTTAGTCGCCTTTTACGACACGCAGGGAATACGGTGAGGCTATTCTTTGATATTATGCCCGCCCCACAGGGCACAAATATAAAAGGCCCCATGTGCTCCTTATTATCGTCTCCAACCAACCGCTCAATGGCAAAGCCCCTGCTGGGCTAAGGATGATGATGGGATGGCCAAGAGTGCGCCGCCGCGACCTCGTGTGGGAAACCTCTAGGGTTTTGCTTAAAACCAAATCCAGCATCGGGATATGATGAAATTCCATCAAAACTACTCCAGGTCACTGCCCATTACATTGGTACCCCACTTACCCACATAATCAATCTATGTTTTCAGCAAGGATGTTTTCCAGACAAACTAAAAGGTGCGAAAGTAATACCTATATTTAAGTCAGGCACTGTAGATGATGAAAATAACTATAGACCTATATCAATCTTACCGTCCTTAAGTAAAGTGTTTGAAAAAGCGATTGTTCACAGACTTAAAGAATTCCTTGAAAAGTTCAACCTATTATCCGAAAATCAATACGGATTCCGTAATAATAAGACCACTGAAATAGCAATAATGAACTTTACAAGTGATGTTTATCAAAATTTGGAAGATAAAAACTTTGTTGCAGGGGTTTTCCTAGACCTGTCCAAAGCATTTGACTCATTAGACCATGATATACTAATAGAAAAACTAACTTGTGTGGGTATTAGGGGAACACCATTACAGTTATTTAAGAGCTACTTGAAAAATAAGCCGTATATTGTAATGGGAAAGCATCTTTGTTGCAAACTATTGAGAGGGGAGTACCACAGGGATCAATACTGGGCCCATTGTTATTTTTAGTTTATATAAATATTTCCAATGCCAGTAATAAATTCAAAAATATTATTTATGCAGATGACACCAACCTTATCTTGCATGATAATAACCTTGACCACCTGCATTCTGTTTTAAATAGTGAACTAGAAAAAATTAACAACTGGATCTCTGTTGATAAATTAAAGCTAAATGTTTCCAAAACTGACTATATCTTATTTCAAAATAGATCTGCAGCACACAATATCGGTCAAGTTAATATGAATGGATATGAAGTTAAAAGAGTTGCTTGTAAGAAATTTTTGGGAGTAATTATTGATGAAAATTTAAGTTGGAAATATCATATTCAATCTGTTTGCTCAAAACGGTCCAAGACGTGTGGAATTTTGAATAAAATTCGCCATAACCTGACAAATGAGGCCTTAAAAAGCATATACTATTCCCTGTGTTATCCTCATATTATATACTGTTTGTCCATCTGGGGTTGTACTTGGCCGTCAATTGTTAGGGATGTATTTGTAACTCAGAAAAGACTGATCAGAACTATTACACATGGTGTAAAATATGACTCAACTTCCTCTTTATTAAAGGAGCTAAACTTGCTTAAATTTAATAACAGAAAATTATTTATATTTATTCAACACAACCATGGAACCAGAGGTAACAATATAAATTTGATATGTCCACGTCCGAGAACAACCTTGTACAAATTTTCTATTCACTGTTTTGGCCCAAAATGTTGGAATGCATTACCAGAAGATTTAAAAAACAATAACTGGCACAACTTTATTTAAAAAGAAACTCAAACAGCATTTATTTACTAGGCAAAATCAAGCAGCTGTTGATTAATAATTAATACAGTATTGGTGTATCATTATATCCAGGTTAAGGTCAGGCTACTGTTTTGTTTTATTACAAGATAAGTATGAGATTGCTATATTGGAGCTTTTGTTAACTATTGCCGTCATACTTTAAATTATGCGAAATGTATATTAAACTGCCTGCCAAGGAGCTCTTGCTCAGCAGGCTAGTGCCTCTGAATATAATGTATATATTTATTCATGTATGTATTCTAAATATTTGGCAATAAAATCTATGACTATGACTATGACTATGACCCCCTGCCATCTTGGTAAACAAGACAGTAAGGGTTAGTCGTACACAGAGAGTTCAGTTGGAAGCTAGAACTTAATCGGGGCAGAAATAAGAGCTCTTGGAAGTTTCCCCTAAGGGGGCGGGGAACTGTGAGTTGTAGACGGGGAGCTTTAAGGTGTATAATAAATTCAGATCTAAATAAATCCATTTAAATGAACGAGGCATATCTGTTATCACCGACCTCGCTACCAAGACTAAAATAATATATTAGAGACATTCAGGTGAGAATAATTATCATATAGAGACAAGTTCTATACGTCAATTATTATTATTATTATTATTGTTATTGTTATTGTAATCATTATCATTATCATTATCATTATCATTATCATTATCATTATTATTATTATTATTATTATTATTATTATTATTATTATTATTATTATTATTATTATTATTATTATTATTATTATTATTATCATTATTATTTTTCTATTTATATTTATATTTACATATATTATTATTATTATTATTATTATTATTATTATTATTATTATTATTATTATTATTATTATTATTATTATTATTATTAGGCATTGTGGAACGATCACCACCCTGTACATTTTCAAATTTTATTCCAATTGTCTTCTACACCATTCTGTAACGTTTCAAACTTTCAATGAGTTCATATTTATGCCTAAAATAACTACTAAAACAATACAAAGCAGCAAACCTTAATATATATACAAAGAACAAATAAAACAATAAAAAAAATTTACATATATATACATATATATATATATATATATATATATATATATATATATGTATATATACATATATATACATATATATACATATATATATATATATATATATATATATATATATATATATATATATATATTATATATATATATATATATATATATATATATATATATATATATATATATATATATATATATATATATATATATATATATATATATATATATATATATATATATATATATATATATATATATATATATATATATATACATATATATACATATATATACATATATATACATATATATATATATATATATATATATATATATATATATATATATATATATATATATATATATATAAGAATTTAATTAAAAATACAAAAATGTTTAATAGTTAATGCAATGGACCACATTAGAATATTTTTAAGGGATAGCTTGAGCAATCTAAATTTAATTCGGGGTTCTCTCTTTTAATTAAAGGTGGTTTTGCAATTCTAATTTCAGTCTCATCTTTTTCTTTGTAAGCTATTTTAAAATCGCTAATAGTTAAATCACACTTACATTTTTTCATGGCAGTGTTCCCTAGTATTTGAAGCCAGAGGCCTTGTCAAGTGTCTGTTTGGTCTGAAACTCAGCCCTTTATGTTCATGGCATCGTACTGTTAATGACTTCTTAGTCGAACCATAATAGGCCAATTGGCAAATTGGACACTTGAAGATATATACTACCAATGAACAGATGGGTTGAGGCAGTTGTTCTTTAATAGTTAAAAAGGTTTTAAATTTAAAGTTATTATTACCAAATTAGGGGTAATTTGTGGATAATATCTATTAAATAAATTTGCGAGTTAATTTTTAAGAAAGGAGTCCGTAATGTCATCCATAAATGGGAATTTGAAAAATAATTTGTGCTTCTGTGGTCTATTCCTTATAGGTTTGGAGAAAACGTCTCGTTTAAAAAAGTTCTTAATGATCTGTTTATCATATTAGAAGTAAGACCATTTTGTATAAAAAATTTATTCATAAAGGACGTCTTCATCAAATTTAATGTAGGTGGATGTTAAGCGAAATGCCATTTTAAAGAGTGTGCACAATGTGTTCTTTTTATATACTTCAAAGCATTCACTTAGAAAATTCATTCCTATACCCATGAAACATGATTTGCGATAAATAGTAATTTCAAATTTATTGTTAATTTTCTTCAGCAATAGATCTAAAACGGGGATCCGATTATTTTTCTCATTCTCCATACTAAATGTGCTCTTGGTAAGGCGACGCAAGCTAGAAACAGAGAGACTGACCAGAAGGCACTGCATTGATTAGATTTATTACGGTGTGATGTTGTGGGCCCTGTTGAACTAGCTGCACAAGGAAGACTCAAGCATGGCATTTCTATTGTTGATTTCTACTTCTGAACCATTAGTATTTATTACCTGTGGTATAAAAGTGATACTGTGATGGCCATGAAGAGATACCAAGCAGGCATAACACCTTATGAGAATATCAAATGCCTAAAATGTGACCAGAATATGGAGTTTAAGATTAAGGAGTTCGAATCACTGTTTACAGAGAACATAATTAGACAGGCATTTTCTGCTCATTTTCCTCGTCATATTGGAACGGATGGAAAATTCTGCAAGTCAGTTTTTGACATAGTTCTCTGTGTACTGATCGAAGCACAACTACCCAGTGCCATAAGGAGTTTTGCTGTGAAGACTGCATGCTCCATCAGAAACAAGTGTTATAATCCTCGTATTCGTAAAGCACCAGTAAACATAATGATAGGAAGATGAAATGTTTTCGGAACACGATGATATAATGACCAGAGTTTAGCATACCTGATTTATTTTTCTGACAATCAAACATTTAAGAAGGTAAGATGTGTGATGCAGTTTGCCAAGTATTACAAGACCGACTTGAGCTGAGACAAGTACAAATGACGACAACATTCTGTTGGATATGATACTTGAACAAGGACAGCCACAAGCAACTGCAAGCGATACGCCACTAAACGCAGATGACAGAAAATACCCCAACAAAGGCAAGTAAAGATGCAGAATGAAGATATCCAACAACGGAGAGAAGCATACCCAGGAATCTAGATGAATCCATTGCATCTCCAGAGATAACTCAGAGGAGGAAGATCATAGATGAAGAAACTTCTCTGCTTAAGGTCTACAACACCAGCAAGTTCACTAAGTAGCCAGGCGGACGCACTGCAATAAGTAGAAGGTGGGTTTTCATTTTAAACCTGGACCCAACGGTGAAGTAAAACTTAAGGTTAGATACATATCCGGGGGTTATTCGCAAGTGAAGGACGTCGATTTGGGAGAGGCTTTTAACCCAACAACAAATATGTCGAAATTGCACACATTACTGGATGTGGCAATGGAAAGAAATTTGGTGATACACCATATGGACGTGAAAACAACATTTTTTAATGTACTTTAATACATAGAGGCAGCGATGGCAGTTTTATATTGTAAACTAAAAAAAAATTGCATCATCTAAGTAAAAAGCCACTGTTATTTGTTCCCCATTATACTCATTATTACTATTGCCATCAGACATTTAAGTTTACTGTTATATATCATAGTAATGTCATCCATCACACCAAATAATTATAATAATAATAATAATAATAATAATAATAATAATAATAATAATAATAATAATAATAATAAAAATAATAATAATAATAAAAATAAAAATAAAAATAAAAATAAAAATAAAAATAAAAATAAAAATAAAAATAAAAATAAAAATAAAAATAAAAATAAAAATAAAAATAAAAATAAAAATAAAAATAAAAATAAAAATAAAAATAAAAATAAAAATAAAAATAAAAATAAAAATAAAAATAAAAATAAAAATAAAAATAAAAATAAAAATAAAAATAAAAATAAAAATAAAAATAAAAATAAAAATAAAAATAAAAATAAAAATAAAAATAAAAATAAAAATAAAAATAAAAATAAAAATAAAAATAAAAATAAAAATAAAAATAAAAATAAAAATAAAAATAAAAATAAAAATAAAAATAAAAATAAAAATAAAAATAAAAATAAAAATAAAAATAAAAATAAAAATAAAATAAAAATAAAAATAAAAATAAAAATAAAAATAAAAATAAAAATAAAAATAAAAATAAAAATAAAAATAAAAATAAAAATAAAAATAAAAACAAAAACAAAAACAAAAACAAAAACAAAAACAAAAACAAAAACAAAAACAAAAACAAAAACAAAAACAAAAACAAAAACAAAAACAAAAACAAAAACAAAAACAAAAACAAAAACAAAAACAAAAACAAAAACAAAAATAAAAATAAAAATAATAAAAATAAAAATAAAAATAAAAATAAAAATAAAAATAATAATAAAAATAATAATAAAAATAATAATAATAATAAAAATAATAATAAAAATAATAATAATAATAAAAATAATAATAAAAATAATAATAATAATAAAAATAATAATAATAATAATAATAATAATAATAATAATAATAATAATAATAATAATAATAATAATGTTGTTATTGTTGTTGTGTGTGTGTGTGTGTGTTTTTTTTTTTTTTTTTTATTATTGTTGTTGTTGTTTTTGTTGTTTTTGTTGTTGTCTTTGTTTTTGTTGTTGTAGTTGTCTTTGTTTTTGTTGTTGTTGTTGTCTTTGTTTTTGTTGTTGTTGTTTTTGTTGTTGTTGTCTTTGTTGCTGTTGTCATTGTTGTTGTTGTCATTGTTGTTGTTGTCATTGTTGTTGTTGTCATTGTTGTTATCATTATAATCAATATTATAATTATTATTATAATTATTATTATAATTATTATAATTATTATTATAATTATTATAATTATTATTGTTGTTATTATTATTATTATTATTATTATTATTATTATTATTATTATTATTATTATTATTATTATTATTATTAATTTGCCGGTTGCAATTATTTTCTAATTGGCCTCACAGTAGGATATGAAAACTAATTGAACTGAGGGAGAAATTGCATGCCATCGTTAAATATAAATATTGATTAAAAGATTTAGTGACACACTTTCATTTATAAAGGTGTGTCTTCTTTTCTTTCAAAGTTCTGTGAATAGGGATTAATTTATCGATCGATTGAGTGTGGATATTTTATCATTGTCGTTGTGGTATGTACTTAATATCTTGTTATTTATAAAAAGAAAAAAAGCTTTTCACGCCTGTCATATGATAATCACTGCATTATCAGCAACTCCATTGAGTATATTGTTAATTTAGCAAATTAATGCTATCGCGCTTGATGTACTTTTCGATATTTTGTTTTCTGATAAGTTTCCTCCCCCATCAATGAAAATCGGTAATAAAATAATAATTGATCGTTAGATAGGGAGCTTGGTAGATAAATATTTATGAATAGATATACCGACAAAGCCAGAGGATCATTACTTAATCATCAGTCAGTAATTATAAATAAGTAAATAAGAAAATTTGTGACAAAATAAGCTAACAAATATATGAATATATATTAAATGTGGATATATCATTAATCAAGTTTCAAAAGACGAGTATGATACACGTTATTATATTAGCTTGATATCTATAAAGTCTAGCAAAAATTTAATATAAATTAGTAATAAAGAAAGAAAGAAAGAAAGAAAGAAAGAAAGAGAGAGAGAGAGAGAGAGAGAGAGAGAGAGAGAGAGAGAGAGAGAGAGAGAGATTTTATTTTATTAATTTATTGCGCCAAGGCGTCAGACATTACATGAGTTCATACAAATAATGCTTCAAATGGATACAAAACCAAGAATTGAACATAGTTTACAGGGAGGTGTACACATTGATAAAACATTGCTGCATACTAACACACAACTCACAGTATGGCAGCACAGAGTACATTATATGCAAAAGTAAAGCTCAGAGAAACGCAGAATGCACAAACAGAATTATACAGCAACATACAGAAAATATATGTATAATTCAATATAATTAATGGCCACCAAAGTGAGGATAACGAGCAAGAATAACATCAAGGTTGTCATCATTAAGTAAAAATGAGCAGATCTGTATTAAGTTCTGACCTCGTGGTAAAACATCTCTCACTGTGGGGCATTGAAGACAATAGTGGTCAAGAGTGTTAGCATTAGGACGGTCGCATAATTTACAGGAGGTGTACTGTGGCATATCTAGAGTCTGGGAGATCTGCCATAAAGGCCGATACCCCATTCTGAGCCGAGCACTAACTACATTGTTTTTCCGCACCATTAACCCGCGTCTGCGATACTTGTAGCGACTGTGAAGAAAGTGATCATGGTGCTGTATGGACACACTGTTGGCCCTCTCCGTGTCCCTGCGCTGGACCGTCATGGCAAACCCAGCTGAGTAGATGATGTTACGTAGGCATCGGAGGGAGGGCTCAGCGTCCACAGCATGCCCATCCAGCATACAGGCCGCCTTGGCAAGACGATCCGCTGTGTCGTTGCCAGTCAGCCCAATGTGGGATGGAGTCCATACAAACGACACAACAAGAGAAGCATCCCGAGCGGCCGCGAGGCGACATAGTATATCTCCCA
>JAXCGZ010000250.1:0-2500 GCA_037179515.1 Halocaridina rubra
ATTATTTATATATAATATATATATATATATATATATATATATATATATATATATATATATATATATATATATATATATATATATATATATTATATATATATATATATATATATATATATATATATATATATATATATATATATATATATATATATATATATATATATATATATATATATATATATATATATATATATATATATATATATATATATATATATATATATATATATATATATATATATATATATATATATATATATATATATATATATATATATATATATATATATATATATATATATATATATATATATATATATATATATATATATATATATATATATATATATATATATATATATATATATATATATATATATATATATATATATATATATATATATATATATATTTATATATATATATATATATATATATATATATATATATATATATATATATATATATACATATATATATATATATATATATATATATATATATATATATATATATATATATATATATATATATATATATATATATATATATATATATATATATATATATATATACATATATATATATATATATATATATATATATATATATATATATATATATATATATATATATATATATATATATATATATATATATATATATATATATATATATATATATATATATATATATATATATATATATATATATATATATATATATATATATATATATATATATATATATATATATATATATATATATATATATATATATATATATAATACATATATGTATATATATATATATATATATATATATATATATATATATATATATATATATATATATATATATATATATATATATATATATATATATATATATATATATATATATATATATATATATATATAATATATATATATATATATATATATATATATATATATATATATATATATATATATATATATATATATATATATAATATATATATATATACATACATACATACATACATACATACATACATACATACATACATACATACATACATACATACATACATACATACATACATACATACATACATACATACATACATACATACATACATACATACATACATACATACATACATACATACATACATACATACATACATACATACATAAATATATATATATATATATATATATATATATATATATATATATATATATATATATATATATATATATATATATATATATATATATATATATATATATATATATATATATATATATATATATATATATATATATATATAAGATAAGTGTAACTGAATAGTGAATAATAATTGCTGTTTAGCACTTTCTGTAATTCTTTTTTTTTTACTCTCCTTTCAACGATAAGTTTTATGTAGGTTGCAAAGATTAATTTACAAGTGACCCAATTTTTTTAATTTGAATATGTTGTTGATTCCAGTAAAAACAGATTTTAATGCTACATTATATCAGTATGTCTTTATAATGCATAATGAATATACCTTACAGTGAAGCTTTTCCATTTTAGGTAGTCATCGTGGCTCAAGTGGTAACGTCCGCGACTGTGAGGCGTCAGGTCGAGGGTTAGCGCCCCGTCAATGTCTGAGGTTAGCAAGGGCATGCACTCAGGGTAACAATTACATCTGCCAAACAAGTCCTTCACAAGAAGGAAATCGTCCTAACCCTTGGTAGAAAAAGGAGTCCGTGACGTAAACCTGAACGGAAATTATAATTTTAAAATTAATTATTGAGCACAAAAATTATTTTTACTAAAAGTTCGAGTTACATCTACAAATTGTGGAAGTTTTTCATGCATATAAAATCATACTCAAAAAACAACCTAAGAATATTTTTATCAACAGATGAATTATGCTTACCATAATAATCATGAATCTATGACCTCATACACACGCGCATGTACACAAACGCTTACACAGTTATATATATATATATATATATATATATATATATATATATATATATATATATATATATATATATATATATATATATATATATATATATATATATATATATATATATATATATATATATATATATATATATATATATATATATATATATATATATATATATATATATATATATATATATATATATATATATATATATATATATATATATATATATATATATATATATATATATATATATATATATATATATATATATATATATATATATATATATATATATATATATATATATATATATATATATATATATATATATATATATATATATATATATATATATATATATATATATATATATATATATATATATATATATATATATATATATATATATATATATATATATATATATATATATATATATATATATATATATATATATATATATATATATATATATATATATATATATATATATATATATATATATATATATATATATATATATATATATATATATATATA
>JAXCGZ010000250.1:22500-27500 GCA_037179515.1 Halocaridina rubra
AAATTGGTGCGCTTTATTCAGTATCTAGATAGATTAATAGACAAATAGATAGATAGATAAATAGATAAACACACTTGTATAATAGAGCAAGAAGGTATGTAATAAAAATCAATATATTTTTTCATTTTTATTCATTATGTAAAAAATAAGTCTAGGGTCAATATGCATTTATTATAGTACGAAGACATATTTCGTGAAATGTATTTCCTTTCATTCATACATTCATGCACTCGTCCAGGTATACATGAAATACATGACTCTTATTTTCGCTCAGACAAGACTGCAAGAATCATTTTCATATCACTATTTCCGTCTGACGTTGGAGAATTGACTTCCTTTCTTGCACTAGAAATATTGGTCCTTTGCAGGAATCTATAAATTTACTGAATCTTAATATCGCATTTTCTCTCAGGTCTGATACCTTGAAATCATATTAATCTCAGGTAATATATATATATATATATATATATATATATTATATATATATATATATATATATATATATATATATATATATATATATATATATATCCTCTTGGACATCCTCTATGATTCCAGAGTCATGGTTTTGCACATCTGGCAGTAATAAATTATACATAATCATTTAACGTGTAATATGTACATAAAAAACAACGGTACACGTGAACAATTTGCACATACATTGTCCAATTGTCCTCAGATGAAAATGATAGTGACGAAGTTTAATGAAACGAAGAGAAAATGAGTTACAAACAAGAGCAAAATTTCCAAATGAAAACTAAACTCGAATATAAAATTGTTTTATATAAAATAAAAAATGCTGAAATAAAACTGGTTATCATATAATGATCAAATAATATATATATATATATATATATATATATATATATATATATATATATATATATATATATATATATATATATATATATATATATATATATATATTTATATATATATAATCATTATATAATAACCAGCTTTATTTATCACATATATGTATAGATAAATAGATAGGTAGATAGATGTAAATCTGTGCTTTGTAACAAAAGTACAAACACTGGACAATAAAGACAATATTGAGCTAATAGTAAAAACAATCCTTCATGCATTGCTCGGTTTTGCTCTCATCTGTGACAAATAACTACCCATAAGTTGGAAGAGAAGAAGGGGATGAGTCCTACGAAACACTTCTTTTTCTTTTTGATATAATTTCAGTTCTCATCCCTTTGACTAGCACCCATTTTCATCTAGAATAACATAAAGGCTATAATTTTATGACAGGTCTTAAATTCATCGAACTATGATCAGTTTACTTAAAATACACGAACTATGGCGTGAGGCCCAACTTGAACTCCTCAAGAAGCTGATATAAAAATCATCAGAAACTTACAGATGGATATGCTTTCCCTGTTTTCTCTCATGACGCAAATACGTTCCTTACCTTTTCAACATTACGTTCCTTACCACTTCAACATTACAGTACATCAGATTCAAGTTTCGTATATTTTGAAACCGAAATTCAATCCTTATTTGATAGAATAGGACGTTTAGAGTCGGCAGATTTTCTAGGATCTCTTACTCATACCTATACCTTTGATAGATACAGGAGCTACATTTTGAGTTCATCAAGTCAAAACGTTTATCCAATTATATCCATAAAGTTATAGGTGCTGTGTCATGATTGGTCTGTTTGTAGAATAATCTTCTTTTAGTGTGAATACTGATTTATTAAGACCAAAGTCAATTTATAATAATCTCTGTGAACCTCTTGCCTATAGGCATGAGGTTCAGAGAGATTATCATAAATTGACTTTGGTCTTAATAAAGCACTATTCACACTAAAAGGAGATTATTCTACAAACAGACCAATCATGACACAGTACCTATAACCATGTGGATGTAACTGGATAAACGCTTTGACCAATCATGACACAGTACCTATAACTTTATGGATATAATTGGATAAACGCTTTGAGTTGTTGAACTCAAAATTTAGCTCCTGTATCTCTCAAAGGCGTAATTTGTTTTGCAGCATTGCCAGAGAGACTCACGTCAATTGTAAGAAAACCTCTTTGATTATGAATCTCATCCTATGGTAATTCTTAATTCTAAGGAAACTAGGCACTATATATATATACACACACACACACACACTGGATGCCACAGTTATTAGACTAATGATTGTAAAATGATCTTGTATGTATATGAGTTAGTTATTGGTCTCTGAATGATATGCGTCTGCCAAAGACAGAATCTGGTAAAGGTGGGAAGACCGCCTTGCTTGGCGCTTTTTTCGACTGCTTGGATATTTTAACTGGATCAGATCTTGTGAGATCTTGCTGCCGTTTTCTGCTGCCGAAATCTCTGATGAATTTTCTCTGGGGAGGGCCTCTAAAATGATTTCTGCCATAAGTTTTATTTCCATCTTCTTCATGTTCTTCTTCCTCCTCCTCCTCGTTTTCCTCTTCCTCTTCTTCATCCTCCTCTTCCTCATCTTCCTCTTCTTCTTCCTCTTCTTCTTCTTCATCCTCTTCTTCATCTTCCTCTTCTACACTCTCTTCGTCTTCATCTGAATCGTCTTCATCACTATCCTCTTCGCTATCGTCGTCTTCTTCGGAGCTTGAATCATCATCATCATCTTCCTCGTCATCATCATCATCCTCTTCATCCTCGTCATCATCCTCTTCGTAACTGTATTCGTCGGATTCCTCCGAGGATGAAGAGGAGTCGTCGTCTTCGTCGGAACCTTCGTCAGAGCCTAGATCCTTAAGAAATTTCACTGTTTGTTCGTAGTACTTCAGGAATTCCTCTCGGGCGCTCTGAACGTCGTCGGTGTCTTCAGGAACCTTTTAAAGCAATAATAGCAGTTAAAATTTACAAACTACGGCACCAATGTGCTTTAGAAATAAAATGTCTAAATCAATATATATATATATATATATATATATATATATATATATATATATATATATATATATATATATATATATATATATATATATATATATATAATATATATATATATATATATATATATATATATATATATATATATATATATATATATATATAATATATATATATATATATATATATATATATAGATATATATATAGATATATATATATATATATATATATATATATATATATATATATATATATATATATATATATATATATATATATATATATATATATATATATATATATATATATTTATATATATATATATATATATATATATATATATATATATATATATAGAGAGAGAGAGAGAGAGAGAGAGAGAGAGGAGAGAGAGAGAGAGAGAGAGAGAGAGAGAGAGAGAGAGAGAGAGAGAGAGGAGAGAGAGAGAGAGAGAGAGAGAGAGAGAGAGAGAGAGAGAGAGAGAGAGAGAGAGAGAGAGATGAGTCAGTTACCAATGAAAAATGAAACGACAGAGTGCTGAGATCTTTCAACTGTGTTGAAGTTCATATTCATACTTGCTCTGAAGATAGACTACAATACTGTCTGAGAGCTCTCAGCATTCTGTCATTTAATTGTTCCTCCGAAACTAGCCTTTACTAATCTGTGTCACACACATACACAGGGTGACCACTGTGTGCTATTGATAAAGTATATAATCGAAGATGTTCTGCCTGAAAATGGCGGCAATGAGGACACAAGGAGGAACTACCTGAAAGGAGATTACATCAATATTAATGAGCTTTTTGTAGTTATTTACTGGAGTACCTTATTTAACAAGAAATCTGTACAATAAATGTATTACATGTTTTGTGAGGAATATAGTAAGATCGTAGCTTGTTGCATACCTTCCATCAAAATAGGAGTTATTCATGCCAGAGAGAAATGGTTCAATAATGAGTGTAAGAGATCCAAGTAGTGGAGAGACAAATGCTGGAAAAGGTATAGGAGAAGAAAAAGTAGTAATGCCTGGCAGACTTATGAAAGAGCAAGAAATGATTACCCAAGTAAAGAGAAGAGAAGCAGAGAGATACTATGAAAGGAAATCCCCAGGAAGGCTAAAGAAAATTCCAATCTTTTCCACAGCTTTATCAGAGGAAAAGTGAAGGTCAAAGAACAGGTTTTAAAGCTAAAGAGACAGGATGGAAGCTTCACTGAGACGGATGAATAGATCTGCAAAGAATTGAACAACGAGTTTCAGTCAGTATTTACAGCAGAAAATACCCCACCCCGTAGATTGCAGAAATAGAAGCTCATGGGCCGGTATTAGAATCATCATATTTTCAGCCACAGAGGCATGCAAAGCGCTGATGGAGGTAGATGCCCATAAAGCTACAAGTCCTGATAATATTTCCCCTTTTATGTGCTTAAGAAATGCGCTAAATCAATATTGGTGGCACTATGTATCATATTTGAAAAGTCGCTGGCATCCGGGAAGATTCCAAGATGCTGAAAACATGTGAACGTGGTACCTATCTTCAAAATTGGAAGGAGGGACACGGCTCTAAGCAATAGACCTGTTTCCTTGACCAGCATAGTTTGCAAAGTTATGGAGAAACTACTAAGAAAAGATATCTCTCTTCACTTGGAATACTTCAACTCTGTGTCAGCGAGACAACATGGCTTCAGAAAAGGTATATCAACAGTAAATAACTTTTTAGAATTTTATGATGAAGTAAGCCGAATCTTACAAGAAAGAGAGGGCTGGGCAGATTGCATATTCCTAGACTTCCAGAAGGCAGATGATATTTTCCCAAATGGGAGACATATTAAGAAGCTGCAAGCAATGGCAAGAATAGGTGGAAATGACTTGGAATGGATACACACTTAATTAGAAGAAAGGGAAAAGAGGTCTAGAGTAGGACGCTCAGTGTATGATTAGAAGGGTTAATAGTGGAGTTCCACAGGGGTCAGTATTAGGGCCACTTATGTTTCTTGCATATTTAAATGACCCACCAGAGTCAGTAAATCATTCATGAATATGTTTGCAACTGATGCAATGATTGTGAAGAAAGTAAGAGACGATAACAATAGTAAAGAACTCCAGGAAGA
>JAXCGZ010000250.1:45000-55000 GCA_037179515.1 Halocaridina rubra
CTTCCTTCTAAGTAAGTTTTTATCCATTCCAAAACATTTCCACCTATTCTAGCCATTGATTGCAGCTTCCTAATAAGTCTCCCATGTGGAACAGTGTCAAACGCTTTCTGGAAGTCTAGGAATATGCAATCTGCCCAGCCCTCTCTTTCCTGTAAGATTTGGCTTACCTCATCATAAAATTCTAATAAATTTGTTACTGTTGATCTACCTTCTCTGAAGCCATGTTGCCTCACTGACAAAAAGTTGAAGGATTCCAAGTGAAGAGAGATATGTTTCCTTAGTAGTTTCTCCATAACTTTGCAAACTATGCTGGTCAAGGAAACTGGTCTATAGTTCTGAGCCATATCCCTCCTTCCCTTTTTGAAGATAGGTATCACATTTGCTTGTTTCCAGCATCTTGGAATCTCCCCCGACTCCAGTGACTCCTTAAATATGATACTTAGTGCCACTGATATTGTGTTTGCTCATTTTTTAAGCACATGAGGGGATATATCATCAGGACCTGTAGCTTTATGAACATCTAAATCCATCAGCGCTTTGCATACCTCTGTGGCTGTAAGGTTGATGTTCTCTAATACCGGCCCTTGAGCTTCTATCACTGCAATCTGAGGGGGTGGGGTATTTTCTACTGTAAATACTGACTGAAACTCCTAGTTCAATTCTTTGCAGATCTCTTCATCCGTCTCAGTGATGCCTCCATCCGCTCTCTTTAGCCTTAAAACCTGTTCTTTTACCTTCAGTTTTCCTCTGATAAAGCTGTGGAAAAGCTTGGGATTTTCTTTAGCCTTCCTGGTGATGTCCCTCTCATAGTCTCTCTCTGCCTCTCTCCTTTTACTTAGGTAGTCATTTCTTGCTCTTTTGTATGTTTGCCAGGCATTTATGTTTTTTCTCCTCCTATACCTTTTCCAGCATTTGTCTCTCCACTCCTTAGCTCTTTTACACCCATTATCGAACCATTTCTCTCTGGCATGAATTACACCTACTTTGGTGACAGGTATGCAGCAATCTACTATCTTCCCATATTTCTCACAAAAGATGTCATACATTTCTTGTACAGATTTGTTGTAAAATAAGGTTCTCCAGTCAATAACTGCAAAAAGCTCATTCATTTTGATGTAATCTCCTTTCGGATAGTTTCTCCTCATGTCCTCAGTGCCTCTACTCTCAGGAAGAATATCTTCAATGATATACTCCATCAACAACACACAGTGGTCACTCTTTCCAATTGGTGGTTCATACTCAATTTTTTCAATATCCAACACATTATCTGTGAACACTAGATCAAGTAGTGATGGATCATCCACACCCCTGGCCCTTGTTGGTTCCATTACATGTTGGTGTAGGAAATTCCCTTGTACACAATCTAGGAATCTTGCCCCGAATTGAGTCCTCACCACTGTGTGGGTCAAGATTTATCCAATCTATCTCTTTATGATTAAAGTCTCCCATAATCAAAATCCTACATTTTTTTCCCGTGCCATGTTAACAACTGAGTTTATGACTTCAATAGTACCTATATGACTTTCCTCATAATCTTCAAGCCTATTTTGGTTCCTTGGTGGGTTGCATACAACAGTTATTATAATGCTTTCTGACCCAGTATTTATGCGAGCAACAAGAAATTCCTTGAACTCACTTTCTATAGCAAAGTTTATTTCTTCAACTTGAATCCTTTCACTTATGAGCAGTGCTATCCCTCCACCAGTCCTCTCAGATCTTTCAACCCTTAGTATTCTGAAGCCCTTAGGAAAAACTGTGACACTGTTTATGTCCTCACTCAACTTAGTCTCTGTAATTGCTACTATATCTGCCTTACTGTTGTGAATCCTATCTTTTAATTCTACTGCCTTACCAGCTAATCCATCAGCATTTGTGTATAACAATCTTAATGAGGCCCCATCCCCTGATCTTCTGTCATTATCTTCTTTATATCCCCTTTGTCTGGAAGAACTCTGTAACGAAAATTTTTCTTCTGTTCTTCATTTCTTTCATCATTTAACCTTCTTGCCTCTTGCAACAAGTTTTTGATCTTTCCCATCTCTTCCTGTGTTCTGTAATGTCTAATGAACACTTCTTTGAATTCTTGAAGGTCTTTTAGACTTTTTTTCTCAACAATATTTCCCTACATGTTTCCCCTCTCTCAAAGGTTCCTTTTGTTGGTCTCGGCTTTCCTTCCCTCGAATATTTACCTAGTTGGTGTGTGTGTGTGATTACCTAATTGTTATTACCTAATTGTGTTTACGGGAAAGAGCCCAAAGCTCGTATCTTCCCGTCTCCTGATCGGTTCCATGTGTGTGTGTGTGTGTGTGTGTCAGGTCAGGCAAATATCTGCTACCACTCTTGACAGTACGTGGTACTACATACATCTTTCCTGCTACCTGGTAGGTATAGACGGGAGTGTCAAAGGCTTGGGGAGTAAACCCTGAGAGAAAATCCGGAGGGAGAGTCCCGAAGACATTTGATGGAGAGGAATGATCCTAACCATCCAATGGCATCTCCTGCAACGCTGCTTGAATTCCAAACGTATTGACGATGACTTTTCCTATGGAGATTATCAACAGTGTCAAGACGAGGGAAGCCCAAAATGGGCAATGCACTGCTTCCTTATCTTTAACCCTGGCAAACAGTTAGCTTGCAGCTTTTTCTTTTTTTCTAGATAAGTGAGTATATTTTCATGCTAATATATATTACCGCTACTCATCAAACAATGGATAATCTATTTACTTTATCATAAATTAAAGGGTTCATGAAACAGAAATATTTTTTTTCCTTCCAAATGCTTTATAAACTTCTAAGAGCGATATTAGGTAGAATGTCAGCAGACGAAACCTTCTGAATTGGCAACATCCTAAGGAACTGAACTTTTGTATAGATATACGTATGATGCATAATTTCTATCATAGCAGTTGCGCTTAGTACCATTATTATTACTATTTTTATTATTATTATTATTATTATTATTATTATTATTATTATTATTATTATTATTATTATTATTATTATTATTATTATTATTATTATTATTATTATTACTATTTTTATAATTATTTTTATTATTATTATTATTATTATTATTATTATTATTATTATTATTATTATTATTATTATTATTGTTGTTGTTTTTTTCTTTTTGTTCTTATTTTTGTTGCTGTGATTTCCGTTGATTTGGTAAGTTAGCAATGATATTTCAGTCCCGACACTTGGTGATAAACAAAGAACACCTTTTTTTTCACATGGCCCGCATATAGTGAGCTCAGTGATATTTCAACAGTAAATATATAAGATAAAACGAATGTTGTGCCTTGTTGAGATGGCTTCACTATTAACCAATGAAGACTGAGAGAAGTGATAGGGTTGAAAGTGAATTTTTTTATAGAAGAAATACAAATGTTGATATTTTGATATATAGTACAAGCCTATTCGTCATACAGAACGCGAGTAAATAATTTAGTCATTAAACATCTCAATTAGGGAAAAAAAACAACATATTGAAAAAAAAAAAAGACTTAAAAAGTGCAGAAGGCAGTCTTATAATATGATTTACAGGGCACCTTACTGAAGAAGGCAAGCAAACAAGTAAAAGGATAAATATCTCACAAAAAAAAATACGAAGAGAACGAGTCATATAGTAATTAGCACCAAGACCCAAAATGCTATAAGGTAAAAACTTCTGTTGGGTGAAAGGTTCCATATAGATGAGTTAGTGAAAGGTCACCTGAAGTGAAATGGGCCGTCAACAACTATGGTACTGATACTTTCGTATATATGCATGTACGTATGTACGTTCGTATGCACGTACGTACGTACGGTTGTAAGTATGACGAACTAAGTCTTTTTTAAGGAAATTTTTTAAAATGACTATGAATATAGATTTAGAGGGGCGAGCCTATTTCGAATCCAAGTGGGGGAATGATTTCAATAGAAGATGAATAAAAAACTTCGAGAGACATCTCATAAGTATTTAGAGATGATTTATTTCTTCTTCTTCTTCTTCTTCTTCTTCTTCTTCTTCTTCTTCTTCTTCTTCTTCTTCTTCTTCTTCTTCTTCTTCTTCTTCTTCTTCTTCTTCTTCTTCTTCTTCTTCTTCTTCTTCTTCTTCGTCTTCTTCTTCTTCTTCTTCTTCTTCTTCTTCTTCTTCTTCTTCTTCTTCTTCTTCTTCTTCTTCTTCTTCTTCTTCTTCTTCTTCTTCTTCTTCTTCTTCTTCTTCTTCTTCTTCTTCTTCTTCTTCTTCCCTTCTTCTTCTTCTTCTTCTTCTTCTTCTTCTTCTTCTTCTTCTTCTTCTTCTTCTTCTTCTTCTTCTTCTTCTATGGGATTAATGCATCTAATTAACCTCTTATTTTTTGACCACATACACCAAATTGCTTGAAAATTGCTATGAAAGGTTATCATCAGAAAGCGTTACCCATAATAATAATCATTATGATCTCTCTTGTCTATTCATATATATGCAAAAAACAAAATTACACGTATAGGGAAGGTGGCTGAGTCAAAGCAAGATACTCCACTCTTTGTCAGAGGAAGGGATTCAAAATCCATCTCTCCGATGAATTTAATCGAATTTTACACCTTGCAAAGACGCACACAGAGAAGGTAATCTTGCACTTCCTCTTGGGGAATAATAATAATAATAATAATAATAATAATAATAATAATAATAATAATAATAATAATAATAATAAAAATAATAATAATAATAATAATAATAATAATAATAATAATAATAATAATAATAATAATAATGATAATAATAAGAATAATAATAATAATAATAATAATAATAATAATAATAATAATAATAATAATAATAATAATAATAATAATAATAATAATAATAATAATAATAATAATAATAATAATAATAATAATAATAATAATAATAATAATAATAATAATAATAAAAGGATACTCCATCAGTTTTAAAGAGACTTCAAACATTTTCTTGAAATGCTTTTGAAAATGATGAAAAAAAAAAAGATGGTAAGATCTGATCTACAGCTGTCTTTGATGCATAAAATTAATGAAAATATTACATCAAGTGAAAACTACTTTCTTCAGGTTTTCCTAGGATCATCGTTAATTTCATGTATGTTATACATTTTATTAGCTACACCAATAAAAAGAATCATCTCACGATTTTCTGATTGCTTAATAGTTTTAGAAGCAATATCACATCCATATACAACTATTGCAGATTGCATGATATGCACTATATCGTAAGGTGTGAAACATATTTGGATAGAAAAGGGCACTCTGATTCCTACAGGATGCTGGATATGTATATTATTTATCATATACTGCAAGAGGAGCAATTTGATTACGTAACCTCCTAGTATAAGGAATACACTCTCCCAGATCATCAATATTCTGTACAGTCTGCACATATTTACAGGGGATCCTTGACCTGCATCACAGTTCCATTCCTCATGAGATATCCTAACCTGATTTGCCCTGTAAGTCGGAACACATCTAAAGGAGCACATAGGTCACTCAACTATGGCAACACTCTTGTAAAGTTCATAATCTAAGACATGACAACAACATTTCTGAGACATATGAAAACATAGCTAGGGCTAAAAAGAGAACATTTCCTTGTATAGATACAGTATTTTCCTTTCCTTAACTCCTGTTGTTGGCTTGCAAACTGGGAGGGGCGGAGGAGGAAGCTGGAGTGACAGGTGCTGGAGAGACTGGGGCAGGTGAGTCTGGAGAGACAGGAGAACCTAAAGCAGGTGATGGAAATACTGGGGCAGGTGAGTCTTGAGAGGCAGGAGAACCTCAAGCAGGTGCTGGTGATACTGGGGCATGTGAGGTAGAGGATACAAGATTTGTTACTGGAGGTTCTACCTTTACGAAGAAAGGTTCCAGGCGAGTCTGGAAGGATGCCGTCTTCTTCTTCCCTCAGATTCCTAATAGCACTGCAGGCCATCCATGACCCCAGTGGCGAGTTTAGTGTACCTGGAAGTGTTGGGGTCCTCAGCCTCAAACTTTGTCAACCCCTCCTCTATCAGGGTAATACCTTCTTCCAAGCCCTTCCTTGTAAATCTCTTGGGCTCTAGGGTCGGCAGTTCTTCCTCCTCTTCAATCATCTGCTTCTTAGTTGAATGAGGTCCTCAGCAGATAACAAGCTCTCCATGAAATTCCATCAGCTCTGTTGCACCATCAGCCCCCGCTTCCACTTAAATACTTACTCAGGGCAAGAACGTTCTTGGTGACAGCCTCAACTATCTCCTCAAAGCTATGGAAGTCATTCACAAGTTTGGGACACAGTTTCTTCCATGTGTCATCCAAGTTCAACTGCTTAACTTTCTCCCAAGAATCAGCAATGTTCTTGACAGCTTGAAGAATGTTGTAAGGCTTCCAAAATCCTTTGAGAGTCAAGTTCTTGTCCTTTTCATTTGCCTCGAGAACCATAGCAATTGTCCTTTGGAGGTAGTAGGCCTTGAGAGGGGCAATGACACCCTGATCCATCGGTTGTAACAAGGCCTCAGTATTAGGTGGAAGGCAAACCACCTTGACATTAGGATGAAAGTCATCCAAATGGGCAGGGTGACCAGGGGGCATTTTACAGCACTCGCAACACCTTAAAGGGCAGACCCTTGGAAGCACAGTACCTCTCCACTGGTGCCAGCAATAATTGCTGAACCAGTCCTCGAAAATCTAAAGGGTTACCTAAGCCTTCTTGTTTGACTTCCAGATGACAGGCAGTTGACCCTTCGAAATGTCCTTGAGTGCCCTTGGATTTTCTTCCAAGTACACCAACAAGGGCTTCAGGTTGCAGTCGCCAGGAGTATTAGCCCCAAAAAGCAAAGTCAGAGTCTCCTTGCTAACTTTATAGCCTGGTGCTATCTTCTCCTCCGTGATGATGCACGTATGACTAGGCATACACTTCCAAAATTAGCAGGACTCATCCACATTAAACACTTATTCAACACGGTAAGCCCTCTCCCTATTTATCTCAGCCAACGCAATAAGAAAATCACTTGCTGTATTTTCATATCCACTAGCAGCTTCACCTTGCCCCTTAAGGTTTTGCAAATTAGCTCAAGCCTTAAACTGCATGAACGAATCCCTACTGGCCACAAGCTCTTCACTTTTACTTCCTTCCCCCTTTTTCATTTTCACGGCCATAAACAATCATTAAGCTTTTTCTTGAATTAACATAAGGCTCAATGGGATATGCCATTGATGATGGTCATCCAACAAAAGCACTAATAACCTTTCCATTTCAGTCATTAGGCCACTACACTGCTTAGTAAGCACAGTGGACTTCATAGGAACAGAACCTTTCACTTATTAAAGGATGCGATCTTTATCCTTGCTAATTGGCACCACGGTTCAAAGGCTTAATCACTGTAATTAGTCAATGTTGGTAACAGCTTCTCCCTTTTCCAGAGTATTTCACTATACTGTACCTAATATTACTTCCATGGTGATGGTTTTCCTTTTCTTCGAAGCAATGCTATCAGAAGAATCTGATCTTGCTTGGGAGACATAATGCAGGCCAAAGATTATTGCAAAAACGGGCAAAACAAATCAAAGGAACGAATAAGCACTATAACAAGATGTTATACGAGCAGAAACTGGATGAATTGCTTTACTCACACTAATGCCGCGTGATGACATATTATTCCAGCACACTCACCAAAATGTTCGAAGAGTGAAATTCGTATTACGACTGTTTTCATATATTTGGTGATTTTGTAAATGAATTCAAACTAGGTCCTTCACATAAACAAATACATAAACAAATAAATAAATATAACATTAACTTGATATATACGTACACAAAACTGCCCCGTGATGCCGTAGTCTTCCTCCACTCTCAACAAACTGTTCTACATGAGTAGGTCATATTTACGACTACGTATTTGGTATTTTTGTAAATATATTCAATCTAGGTCTTCCACATACTCAAATACATAAACAAATAAATAAATAAAAAGATTAACTTGATACATACCTACACAACAATGCCGCGACACAACATGTTCTTCCGCCATGCTCAACAAAATGTTCCACATGGGAAGTTCGTATATACGATGCAAGCCATGTAGGTCGAAAAAAGGATTTTTTAATAATTTATGGGAGACGCATTGTAACCATGAAACATCGTAAGTCAAGGACATCATAAATCGAGGACCCCCTGTTATATACAAAGCTATGCAATATAGCTGGACCCAGTGGAAAGTGGATATATGAAGTGGATACCCGAGAAACAAGCTAAGTAAGACCTCATTGCAATTCTTAGCTGATTTTTGGGGCACTTGTAATCAATATTTCAAATATGTTTATAATATCCTTGCTGCTCTAACTCGGTATATTGTTAACATAGAATATCTTCCATTGTGAAATCCCATTTCATTTGTTGATTATTTCAACAATATTTCTATCTATTTTACAGAAAAATGCAAGTATGTGTGTTGTTGATGGAGTATATCATTGAAGATATTCTTCCTGAGAGTAGAGGCACTGAGGACATGAGGAGGAACTATCCGAAAGGAGATTACATTAAAATGAATGAGCTTTTTGCAGTTCTTGACTGGAGAACCTTATTTTACAACAATTCTGTACAAGAAATGTATGACATCTTTTGTGAGAAATATGGGAAGATAGTAGATTGCTGCATACCTGTCACCAAACTAGGTGTAATTCATGCCAGAGAGAAATGGTTTGATAATGGGTGTAAAAGAGCTAAGGAGTGGAGAGACAAATGCTGGAAAAGGTATAGGAGGAAAAAAAACATAAATGCCTGGCAAACCTACAAAAGAGCAAGAAATGACTACCTAAGTAAAAGGAGAGAGGCAGAGAGAGACTATGAGAGGGACATCACCAGGAAGGCTAAAGAAAATCCCAAGCTTTTCCACAGCTTTATCAGAGGAAAACTGAAGGTAAAAGAACAGGTTTTAAGGCTAAAGAGAGCGGATGGAAGCATCACTGAGACGGATGAAGAGATCTGCAAAGAATTGAACAAGGAGTTTCAGTCAGTATTTACAGTAGAAAATACCCCACCCCCTCAGATTGCAGTGATAGAAGCTCAAGGGCCGGTATTAGAGAACATCAACCTTACAGCCACAGAGGTATGCAAAGCGCTGATGGATTTAGATGTTCATAAAGCTACAGGTTCTGATGACATATCCCCTCATGTGCTTAAAAAATGCGCAAACTCAATATCAGTGGCACTAAGTATCATATTTAAAAAGTCACTGGAGTCAGGGGAGATTCCAAGATGCTGGAAACAAGCAAATGTGATACCTATCTTCAAAAAGGGAAGGAGGGATACGGCTCTGAACTATAGACCAGTTTCCTTGACCAGCATAGTTTGCAAAATTATGGAGAAACTACTAAGGAAACATATCTCTCTTCACTTGGAATCCTTCAACTTTTTGTCAGTGAGGCAACATGGCTTCAGAGAAGGTAGATCAACAGTAACAAACTTATTAGAATTTTATGATGAGGTAAGCCAAATCTTACAGGAAAGAGAGGGTTGGGCAGATTGCATATTCCTAGACTTCCAGAAAGCATTTGACGCTGTTACACATGGGAGACTTATTTGGAAGCTGCAATCAATGGCTATAATAGGTGGAAATGTTTTGGAATGGATAAAAACTTACTTTGAAGGAAGGGAACAGAGGGTTAGAGTAAGACACTCAGTGTCTGAATGGAGAAGAGTTAGTAGTGGAGTTCCACAGGGTTCAGTTTTAGGGCCACTTTTGTTCCTTGTATATGTAAATGACCTACCAGAGTCTGTAAATTCATTCATGAATATGTTTGCAGATGATGCAAAGATTGTGAAGAAAGTAAAAAACGAGAACAATGGTAGAGAACTTCAGGAGGATCTAAATAATCTGCATGAGTGGTCAGAAAAGTGGCTAATGAAATTCAATACTTCAAAATGTAAGGTAATGAGAATGGGTACAAGTGCAAGAAGGCCCAAGCTTGACTACTCGGTGGCTGGAGTACAACTTCAAGAGACAGAAAATGAGAGAGATCTAGGAGTAAA
>JAXCGZ010000250.1:60000-70000 GCA_037179515.1 Halocaridina rubra
ATACATGTGACCCCAGATACATCTCAACTTCTTCAAGCAACTCCCCATTCACTCCTACATTCAAGCTGCCAATATTAACACTCCTCACGCCTCTCATGACTTTACTTTTACCAATATTCACCCTCCAATTCCTTCTTTCATACACACTTATAAACTCGGTCACCAAATGATCCAATTAATTTTCAGTATTAACCACCAGTACAGTATTATCCGCAAATAGCAACTAACTCAATCTCCACAACCTTCCATCCTCACCCACTAGTTCCAAGTCTCTTTCTAATACTCTTTCATTTACTTCTCTCACCACTCCATTCATATACAATTTAAACAACCATAGTGACATTACACAACCTTGACGTAACTCAACATTCACCTCAAACCAATCACTCATATCATTTCCAGCTCTCACATATGCTCCATGTAAAAACTCATTACCGCATTCAACAAACTTCCGCTTATTCCATACAGTCATAACACCCTCCACAACCCCTCTCTATCTACCCTGTCATGATCTTTCTCTAAATCCAAAAAGGCTCAAAATGTGTCCCTACCTTCTCCAAGTACTTCTCACACACCTGTCTTATCGCAAACACCTGATCCACACATTCTCTTCCTCTCCTGAACCCACAGGGTTCTTCTCCAATAAATCTCTCAGTACCTTTCCTAATTCTCTGGATTAACACTCTTCCATATACCTTACCAACTACACTCAATAAATTAATCCCCTAAAACTACTACACTCATACTTATCTCCTTTTCCTTTGTAAAGTGGAACTACACATGCACTCCTCCAATTAACTGGGACCCTTTCTTTCCTGAAACATACATTCAGCAACCTAACCATCCATTCTACTATTGCCTCCCCACCTTTTGACCAGCATTCAGCATGATAACCAACTGTCCATGGCGCTTTACCTGGTTCCGTTGCTCTCAATGCCAAACATACCTCCTCTTTTGTTATTTCTCTATCATTCTCATCTCCTAACATTAGCATTCTCCATTCGTTTTCTACAGCCACAATCTCTGCCTCTCTATCATCTTCATCATGCAGCAGGTTCCTGAAATATTCATCTCACCTTTATTTTATCCACTACCAATTGCCCATCTGCTCCTTTCACCCTCTCCTCCCTATCACATTCACCTTTCCTCACTCTTTTCACTTCCTTCCAAAACATCTTTATATTCCTTTCAAAATTCTCAGACAAGCATTTGCCTCACTTTACATCCGCTTCTCTCTTTGCCTCCCTCACCACGTGCTTTGCTAACCTCCTCTTTACACAATACCTTTCATACATCTCTACATTATCTACCTGCAACCATACCTCATAAGGCCACTTCTTTTCACCAACTACTGCACTCATCTGCTCATTCCACCATTCACCACCTTTCCTTTTACTTTCACCAGTTAGTGTCCTTCCACACACTGCCTCAGCACAGTTCATAACACCCTCCTTGAAACAGCCCCATTCTTCTTCCACTCCCTCCTCCAATTTCTCTTTCACTACATTCCACACATTTCTCACAATAGCCTTATACTTGCAGTCTTTTTCTTTCTTATACAATTCATTCACTTTTAGCACCTCTCTTCTTCTCTCGTTTCTCCTCTTTCTCCACTTTTCTCCCACTCTCACTCTACTTTCCACTAAATAATGATCAGATATTCCACCACTAGCTCCTCTCAGTACATTCACATCCAATACTCTTCCAATCACCCTCCTGTTAACCACAACATAATCCATTAATACTATGTCAACTACTCTTCCATTATCCACTCTAATTCATGTATACTTGTGCACATCCTTCTTTTTAAATACAGTATTAGTAATCAACATTCTCTCTCTCTCACTGCACATTTCTATCGTTTTCTCTCCACTCTCATTCCTACCAGGTACTTCATACTTCCCAATTACAAAATCTACTGGCTCATTCCCTACTCTAGCATTCCAATCTCCCGTCAACACCACATTCACATTCATTCTCAAGTCTTCCACACACTCGTTCTATTCATCCAATATTTTTCCCTTTCTTCCTCACTATTTTCACTGCTTAGAAATGCCCAAGCCTCGCATCCTAACCTCATTTTAACCACTATTATTCGAGAAGATACTTCCTTCCATTCCACCACACACTTATTCAACTCTTCACTTAATAACAGAGCCACTTCCTCTCTTAATGTTTCCCTCTAAACTCCAGACACCCTACCTACCACTCCCCCAAATGTCACCTCACTATTTCCTTTTATCTTAGTTTCGCTCATTGCAAGTACATCTATCTTTCTCTCCACAAACATACTCCCTACCACTTTTCTCTTATTTTCATTTACACCACAACCACACACATTCACAGACCCAGTTACTAGGATTCTGGCTCGATCTCTCCTGCCAGAATACCCCCATATCACTTGGTTATTCGTAGAAAGTAATATATAGATAGATAGATAAACAGAATGATATATATATATATATATATATATATATATATATATATATATATATATATATATATATATATATATATATATATATACATACATACATACATATATATATATATATATATATATATATATATATATATATATATATATATATATATATATATATATATATATATATTATTATTTTTTCTTTTCTTTCCGGTTTTACGTCACGGACTCCCTTATCAACCAAGGGCTAGGACGGTTGCCTTCTTGCGAAGGACTTGTTTTGGCAGATGTAATCCTTACGCTGAGTGCATGCCTTTGCTAACCTCAGACCGTGACGGGGCGCGAACCCTCGACCTGACGCCTCAGAGTCGGAGACGCTACCGACTGAGCCACGGCGACTACTATCTATCTATATATATATATATATATATATATATATATATATATATATATATATATATATATATATATATATATATATATATATATATATATATATATATGTATATATATATATATATATATATATATATATATATATATATATATATATATATATATATATATATATATATATATATATATATATATATATATATATATATATATATATATATATATATATATATATATATATATATATATATATATATATATATATATATATATATATATATATATATATATATATATATATATATATATATATATATATATATATATATATATATATATATATATATATATGTGTGATTACCTAATTGTGATTACCTAATTGTGCTTACGGGAAAGAGCCCAAAGCTCGTATCTTCCCGTCTCCTCATCGGTTCCATTTTATACTTAGTGATACTTATCATACCTGTCCTTAAAACTATGGATTGAAATAGCATTAACTACCTCCTCGCTTAGCCAATTCCAATTATCAACTACTCTTACACTGAAAAAGTATTTTCTTACATCCTGCAAAGAAGTTTTCTTAAGAAGCATCAAACTATGACCTCTAGTTCTAGAGCCAGCCATATCAAAATATCGATCCCTATCCACTCTATCATAACCATGAAGGAATTTAAAGACTGTCACCATATCCCCCCTCACTCTTCTAGCTTCGAGTGATGGTAAGTCTAATTTCCTCAGCCTCTCATCATAACTGAGATTGCGTATTTTTGGCACCAGTTTCGTGGCATGTCTTTGAACTTTTTCAAGCTTAGCTATGTGCTTTTTCAAGTGTGGATTCCAAAAGGGGGCTGCATATTCGAGTTTTGGCCTCACATAGGTTACATAAATATTTCTGAACATTTCCTTGTCCATGTGCCTGAAGGCTACCCTTACATTTGATAAGAATGCATATGCTGCCCTTACTATGCCATTTATATGTATTTCTGGAGACAAATCTGCCAGTATGTTTACTCCTAGATCTCTCTCATTTTCTGTCTCTTGAAGTTGTACTCCAGCCACCGAGTAGTCAAGCTTGGGCCTTCTTGCACTTGTACCCATTCTCATTACCTTACATTTTGAAGTATTGAATTTCATTAGCCACTTCTCTGACCACTCATGCAGATTATTTAGATCCTCCAGAAGTTCTCTACCATTGTTCTCGTTTTTTACTTTCTTCACAATCTTTGCATCATCTGCAAACATATTCATGAATGAATTTACAGACTCTGGTAGGTCATTTACATATACAAGGAACAAAAGTGGCCCTAAAACTGAACCCTGTGGAACTCCACTACTAACTCTTCTCCATTCAGACACTGAGTGTCTTACTCTAACCCTCTGTTCCCTTCCTTCTAAGTAAGTTTTTATCCATTCCAAAACATTTCCACCTATTCTAGCCATTGATTGCAGCTTCCTAATAAGTCTCCCATGTGGAACAGTGTCAAACGCTTTCTGGAAGTCTAAGAATATGCAATCTGCCCAGCCCACTCTTTCCTGTAAGATTTGGCTTACCTCATCATAAAATTCTAATAAGTTTGTTACTGTTGATCTACCTTCTCTGAAGCCATGTTGCCTCACTGACAAAAAGTTGAAGGATTCCAAGTGAAGAGAGATATGTTTCCTTAGTAGTTTCTCCATAACTTTGCAAACTATGCTGGTCAGGGAAACTGGTCTATAGTTCAGAGCCATATCCCTCCTTCCCTTTTTGAAGATAGGTATCACATTTGCTTGTTTCTAGCATCTTGGAATCTCCCCCGACTCCAGTGACTCCTTAAATATGATACTTAGTGCCACTGATATTGTGTTTGCCCATTTTTTAAGCACATGAGGGGATATGTCATCAGGACCTGTAGCTTTATGAACATCTAATCCATCAGCGCTTTGCATACCTCTGTGGCTGTAAGGTTGATGTTCTCTAATACCGGCCCTTGAGCTTCTATCACTGCAATCTGAGGGGGTGGGGTATTTTCTACTGTAAATACTGACTGAAACTCCTTGTTCAATTCTTTGCAGATCTCTTCATCCGTCTCAGTGATGCTTCCATCCGCTCTCTTTAGCCTTAAAACCTGTTCTTTTACCTTCAGTTTTCCTCTGATAAAGCTGTGGAAAAGCTTGGGATTTTCTTTAGCCTTCCTGGTGATGTCCCTCTCATAGTCTCTCTCTGCCTCTCTCCTTTTACTTAGGTAGTCATTTCTTGCTCTTTTGTAGGTTTGCCATGCATTTATGTTTTTCTCCTCCTATACCTTTTCCAGCATTTGTCTCTCCACTCCTTAGCTCTTTTACACCCATTAACGAACCATTTCTCTCTGGCATGAATTACACCTACTTTGGTGACAGGTATGCAGCAATCTACTATCTTCCCATATTTCTCACAAAAGATGTCATACATTTTTTGTACAGATTTGTTGTAAAATAAGGTTCTCCAGTCAAGAACTGCAAAAAGCTCATTCATTTTGATGTAATCTCCTTTCGGATAGTTCCTCCTCATGTCCTCAGTGCCTCTACTCTCATGAAGAATATCTTCAATGATATACTCCATCAACAACACACAGTGGTCACTCTTACCAATTGGTGGTTCATACTCAATTTTTTCAATATGCAACACATTATCTGTGAACACTAGATCAAGTAGTGATGGCTCATCCCCACCCCTGGCCCTTGTTGGTTCCATTACATGTTGGTGTAGGAAATTCCCTTGTACGCACTCTAGAAATCTTGCCCCGAATGAGTCCTCACCACTGTGTGGGTCAAGATTTATCCAATCTATCTCTTTATGATTAAAGTCTCCCATAATCAAAATCCTACATTTTTTTTTCCCGTGCCATGTTAATAACTGAGTTTATGACTTCAATAGTACCTATATGACTTTCCTCATAAACTTCAAGCCTATTTTGGTTCCTTGGTGGGTTGTATACAACAGTTATTATAATTCTCTCTGACCCAGTATTTATGCGAGCAACAAGAAATTCCTTGAACTCACTTTCTATAGCCAAGTTTATTTCTTCAACTTGAATCCTTTCACTTATGAGCAGTGCTATCCCTCCACCAGTCCTCTCAGATCTTTCAACCCTTAGTATTCTGAAGCCCTTAGGAAAAACTGTGACACTGTTTATGTCCTCACTCAAATTAGTCTCTGTAATTGCTACTATATCTGCCTTACTGTTGTGAATCCTATCTTTTAATTCTACTGCCTTACCAGCTAATCCATCAGCATTTGTGTATTACAATCTTAATGTGTGTGTGTGTGTGTGTGTGTGTGTGTGTGTGTGTGTGTGTGTGTGTGTGTGGGTGTTTGTGTGTGTATAAAGAGAGAGAGAGAGAGAGAGAGAGAGAGAGAGAGAGAGAGAGAGAGAGAGAGAGAGAGAGAGAGAGAGAGAGAGAGAGAGAGAGAGAGAGAGAGAGAGAGAGAGAGAGAGAGAGAGAGAGGTAAAATGAAATGACGGAGTGCTGAGATCTTTCATATTGTATTTAGTCCATCTTCAGATGGAAGGACTTAAACACAGTGTGAATGAACTCAGCACTACGTCGTTTCATATTTCCTTTGTAACGGCCTTTTATGCATCTCTGTATCACGTCTTCATACTGTCATGATATATATATATATATATATATATATATATATATATATATATATATATATATATATATATATATATATATATGTGTGTGTGTGTGTGTGTGTGTATGTGTGTGTATATGTGTGTGTGTGTGTGTGTGTGTGTGTGTGTGTGTGTGTGTGTGTGTGTGTGTGTGTGTGTGATTGCCTAATTGTGCTTACGGGAAAGAACCCAAAGCTCGTATCTTCCGGTCTCCTCATCGGTTCCATTTTATACTTAGTGATACTTATTATACCTGTCCTTAAAACTATGGATTGAGATAGCATTAACAACCTCCTCGCTTAGCGAATTCCAATTATCAACTACTCTTACACTGAAAAAGTATTTCCTTACATCCTGCAAAGAAGTTTTCTTATAAAGCTTCAAACTATGACCTCTAGTTCTAGAGCCAGCCATATCAAAATATCGATCCCTATCCACTCTATCATAACCATGAAGGAATTTAAAGACTGTGTGTGTGTGTGTGTGTGTGTGATTACCTAATTGTGATTACCTAATTGTGTTTACGGGAAAGAGCCCAAAGCTCGTATCTTCCCGTCTCCTGATCGGTTCCATTTTTAGACTTAGTGATATTTATCATACCTGTCCTTAAAACTATGGATTGAGATAGCATTAACTACCTCCTCGCTTAGCGAATTCCAATTATCAACTACTCTTACACTGAAAAAGTATTTCCTTACATCCTGCATACAAGTTTTCTTCCGAAGCTTCAAACTATGACCTCTAGTTCTAGAGCCAGCCATATCGAAATATCGATCCCTATCCACTATATCATAACCATGAAGGAATTTAAAGACTGTCACCATATCCCCCCTTACTCTTCTAGCTTCGAGTGATGGCAAGTCTAATTCCCTCAGCCTCTCATCATAACCGAGATTGCGTATTTCTGGCACCAGTTTCGTGGCATGTCTTTGAACTTTTTCAAGCTTAGCTATGTGCTTTTTCAAGTGCGGATTCCAAAAGGGGGCTGCATATTCGAGTTTTGGCCTCACATAGGTTACATAAATATTTCTGAACATTTCCTTGTCCATGTGCCTGAAGGCTACCCTTACATTTGATAAGAATGCATATGCTGCCCTTACTACGCCATTTATATGTATTTCTGGAGACAAATCTGCCAGTATGTTTACTCCTAGATCTCTCTCATTTTCTGTCTCTTGAAGTTGTACTCCAGCCACCGAGTAGTCAAGCTTGGGCCTTCTTGCACTTGTACCCATTCTCATTACCTTACATTTTGAGGTATTGAATTTCATTAGCCACTTTTCTGACCACTAATGCAGATTATTTAGATCCTCCTGAAGTTCTCTACCATTGTTCTCGTTTTTTACTTTCTTCACAATCTTTGCATCATCTGCAAACATATTCATGAATGAATTTACAGACTCTGGTAGGTCATTTACATATACAAGGAACAAAAGTGGCCCTAAAACTGAACCCTGTGGAACTCCACTACTAACTCTTCTCCATTCAGACACTGAGTGTCTTACTCTAACCCTCTGTTCCCTTCCTTCTAAGTAAGTTTTTATCCATTCCAAGACATTTCCACCTATTCTAGCCATTGATTGCAGCTTCCTAATAAGTCTCCCATGTGGAACAGTGTCAAACGCTTTCTGAAAGTCTAGGAATATGCAATCTGCCCAGCCCTCTCTTTCCTGTAAGATTTGGCTTACCTCATCATAAAATTCTAATAAGTTTGTTACTGTTGATCTTCCTTCTCTGAAGCCATGTTGCCTCACTGACAAAAAGTTGAAGGATTCCAAGTGAAGAGAGATATGTTTCCTTAGTAGTTTCTCCATAAGTTTGCAAACTATGCTGGTCAAGGAAACTGGTCTATAGTTCAGAGCCGTATCCCTCCTTCCCTTTTTGAAGATAGGTATCACATTTGCTTGTTTCCAGCATCTTGGAATCTCCCCCGACTCCAGTGACTCCTTAAATATGATACTTAGTGCCACTGATATTGTGTTTGCCCATTTTTTAAGCACATGAGGGGATATGTCATCAGGACCTGTAGCTTTATGAACATCTAAATCCATCAGCGCTTTGCATACCTCTGTGGCTGTAAGGTTGATGTTCTCTAATACCGGCCCTTGACCTTCTATCACTGCAATCTGAGGGGGTGGGGTATTTTCTACTGTAAATACTGACTGAAACTCCTTGTTCAATTCTTTGCAGATCTCTTCGTCCGTCTCAGTGATGCTTCCATCCGCTCTCTTTAGCCTTAAAACCTGTTCTTTTACCTTCAGTTTTCCTCTGATAAAGCTGTGGAAAAGCTTGGGATTTTCTTTAGCCTTCCTGGTGATGTCCCTCTCATAATCTCTCTCTGCCTCTCTCCTTTTACTTAGGTAGTCATTTCTTGCTCTTTTGTAGGTTTGCCAGGCATTTATGTTTTTTCTCCTCCTATACCTTTTCCAGCATTTGTCTCTCCACTCCTTAGCTCTTTTACACCCATTATCGAACCATTTCTCTCTGGCATGAATTACACCTACTTTGGTGACAGGTATGCAGCAATCTACTATCTTCCCATATTTCTCACAAAAGATGTCATACATTTCTTGTACAGATTTGTTGTAAAATAAGGTTCTCCAGTCAATAACTGCAAAAAGCTCATTCATTTTGATGTAATCTCCTTTCGGATAGTTCCTCCTCATGTCCTCAGTGCCTCTACTCTCAGGAAGAATGTCTTCAATGATATACTCCATCAACAGCACACAGTGGTCACTCTTTCCAATTGGTGGTTCATACTCAATATTTTCAATATCCAACACATTATCTGTGAACACCAGATCAAGTAGTGATGGCTCATCCCCACCCCTGGCTCTTGTTGGTTCCATTACATGTTGGTGTAGGAAATTCCCTTGTACGCAATCTAGGAATCTTGCCCCAAATGAGTCCTCACCACTGTGTGGGTCAAGATTTATCCAATCTATCTCTTTATGATTAAAGTCTCCCATAATCAAAATCCTACATTTTTTCTCCCGCGCCATGTTAACAACTGAGTTTATGACTTCAATCGTACCTATATGACTTTCCTCATAAATTTCAAGCCTATTTTGGTTCCTTGGTGGGTTGTATACAACAGTTATTATAATGCTCTCTGACCCAGTATTTATGCGAGCAACAAGAAATTCCCTGAACTCACTTTCTATAGCCAAGTTTATTTCTTCAACTTGAATCCTCTCACTTATGAGCAGTGCTATCCCTCCACCAGTCCTCTCAGATCTTTCGACCCTTAGTATTCTGAAGCCCTTAGGAAAAACTGTGACACTGTTTATGTCCTCACTCAACTTAGTTTCTGTAATTGCTACTATATCTGCCTTACTGTTGTGAATCCTATCTTTTAATTCTACTGCCTTACCAGCTAATCCATCAGCATTTGTGTATAACAATCTTAATGAGGCCCCATCCCCTGATCTTCTGTCATTATCTTCTTTATCTCCCCTTTGTCTGGAAGTATTCTGTAACGAAAATTTTTCTTCTCTTCTTCATTTCTTTCATCATTTAACCTTCTTGCCTCTTGCAACAA
>JAXCGZ010000250.1:75000-87500 GCA_037179515.1 Halocaridina rubra
TATATATATATATATATGAATGTCTAAATATCACGAAAATGTAAACACATGACACCCATATGAATAGAGGTTAGCTATGAAGGATAAGTGAAACGACGTAATGATCAGATCTTTCAGACTGTAATTAGTCTATCTTAAGAGCAACTAACTAAAACACTGAAATAATAATAGAAAGAAAGCATTGAGAGTAATAATATATATAATAATACTACAATAAAGACAAAATAATTTAATTATTTCCCAAGGGGATCGGAACGTGAATAATCTAAGCTGGATTATCCATAATCTCCCTTATTTTGTATGCTATATCTTTCTTCAAAGCAGAGTGACAATATAATTGGGTCCAAAGAATATTGACAGGTCTTGAAATTAAAATTACAATCCGGTGTTAACTGTATAAATGCGAATTCAATAAGATATCTAGAAACAATGCTACTACAATCAACCATTGTGCTTAGTGCAGACCAGTCAATAAATATGGCATTTGTAGTTTGCCCTGTTTTAACTGAATATATAGACTGACTTATTATTTTTATTAAATATTTATTGGTTTGGCGAATGGAACATAATTTACAATCTCTGCAAGGTATCTTATATATTATGTTGCTATTTTGCTGGGGACAGTTTCTTTTTTTTCCATCAAAATATTCTTAATTGTATTACTATCATAGAGGACGGAATTTACAATGAATAATTTAAACAGGAATCTAATATTGTTATATCCGGAAAAGAATGGCAATCAAAGAGAATACGTATGGAAATTCTTTCTCTACTTTATTATTATTATCATTATAATATGCTGTAAGGGCTTTACTATAGGAAAGTTTTAATATATGAGGAGGAAAACAGATTCTTGCCTATTGACTTGATAATGTCAAACTCTTGATTAATAAAATCGGGAATGACAGTGCGTGTTCTCAAAACCATGAAGGAAAATATAGAAATGTTTACATTACTATGATAACCAAAGCAAAATTGATCCTATGAAAGATTATTTGTAAGCTTTTTTTTTTTATAAATACTAAAGTTGTAACTGACTGCTTGTCTGTGAATAAATATATCTAAAAAGGCTACACAATTATCTTTTTCAATTTCCAAAGTGATTGTAATAGCAGGCACTTGTTTACGTAATTATGAGAGAAGGGTGTTAGCATCAACATCTTTAAGGATAATTGCCAAAATGTCATCTACATACGCTTCAAAATGCGGTTCTATCGTCATCTCAGGGCCTAATCCTCCATATCTCTAGGTCCTCAGTACTTTGACTATATTTTCAGTCTGTCCTTTTCCGTTGCGTATCACTACTTCATCCCTGCCTTGTCCTTAACCTTTTTCATTTCCTTCATCTTAATGTTTTCTCGTGCCCGGGCCTATATTGATGAGGGCAGTTTTTTTGCCTGTCCCGGTGTCACACTATAAAAAATAACAACAGGAACATGAACTACTCTTTTCAAAGAGTTCTAAACATAAAGTTGAGAGGAGCGGGGAGATAAGATTAATCATTGCAATAATATATGTTCATGAATTTCATATATATATATATATATATATATATATATATATATATATATATATATATATATATATATATATATATATATACATATATATATATATATATATATATATATATATATATATATATATATATATATATATATATATATATATATACATATATATATATATATATATATATATATATATATATATATATATATATATATATATATATATATATATATATATATATATATATTTTTTTTTTTTTTATTATTTTTTTACGCGGGTCAAAGGTATTTTTCGCACCTGCTAGCAAAGTGAACTTTGGTGGACGGGTGTGAGGGGAGCTGCCATGTGATGAAGCGGTGGGGGTAAACCAGTTGCGGCTGTCGGGCCTCATTGTAGATTATCCTTGCCCGCCTACCTTGTAGATGAGCCAAGCAGGGTTGAAGGGGGTGAGACGTGGCAACCCTTTATCCCCAATGAGCTGAGAGGAGTGGTTGAGGTGTGTGTAGATCTTGGTGAATGCGCGTTTCTTGGCTCGGCCACTCTTCTTACAAGGGGGAATGAGTCTTGTGTGTATGTGTATATATATATATATATATATATATATATATATATATATATATATATATATATATATATATATATATATATATAATATATATATATATATATATATATATATATATATATATATATATATATATATATATATATATATATATATATATATATATATATATATATATATTTCCAATATTCATGAAGACAAATTATTACAATTTCAACATATTAAACTTATTCCTGAGCCTCTCTTCCTGTAACTAACCCTCTCACCATAGGAACATAGAGATATTTGTAAGAAGATTAAGTCTGAAAGTCAAAACGAATCTTTCCCGTCTCTTCATCTCTTTTCATAACAAAGGGACCTAAATTGGGATCCTGCTTGTCTGTCATGCATAAGAGGCTAAGGTATAATTAGTTAATATATTTCAATTCCTACCTTTTCAATTTAATTCCAACATATTTACCATATATTTATAATATTTTATCAAAATTAATTTTCATGGACAGAATAACTTCAATTTCATCGAACTGATTATTCATTTATATATGAAATACTTTTCTTTTGCTTCGAAATATTTACATATGTCAAAGAGTTATATAAACACACACACACACACACACACACACACACACACACACACACACACACACATATATATATATGGACAGATACATACATACATATATACATACACATTGATAGATATATAACAAAGCTAATAACTGTAGAAGAGAATACAAGACTAAGCTCGTCACTGAAGGACAATGTGAAATGATAAAACGATAGAACAACAGCATGTTAAATAGGTTAAAAATAAAGTGTAATATGAATCGAAGGAGCGTTAGAAAAGACAATATAAAGAGATATTCAAATCATGACAACACTTGCATACAGTAAACATCGTGGTATATATAAAGATTTAATTTCGGTAAGATTTCTCAAGAACATAATTATTCATGTATTAGTATCTTTAGTATTTTCTCAAGATGAAAAAGTACTATATTAAACAATATCTAAAAGTACTTCTTTTGACGTTTATTAAATTTTAGTATTTTATCAAGTGATTGAAGAAAGGCAAGTCAATTAAAGTGGTCTGGATTTATTACAAAACAAAAACAAAACAAACAAAAACATTTATTTCCATTTTTTACAATGGTTATTCATCATTAATAGTAACTTATAAGTAGACATGTAATTAAACTAACAAATAAGAGGGTTAGACATATAGTTAAATTAAATGTAGCTTTCATAGAAAATAATAGTGCTGTAATAAAAATGTTACAATAAATGTTACAATAAATTCGGAGCACGCTCCACGCTTCTGGGTTTATTATTTACATTAGATATTAACGAAGGCCCGATTTCTTAAACAGTGAAAACCTAGGATACCATATTGTTAGTTAGCTAGACACACACAAATGGATTTCATAAACGCATCTGACGCGGTTCTGTGTATGGCTAGGATCCCGTACGGGATCCTAGCCATACACAGAACCGCGTCAGATGCGTTTATGAAATCCATATTGTGTGTGTTTAGCTAACTAACAATATGGTATCCTAGGTTATCACTGTTTATGAAATCGGGCCTTAGAGACAACCTTTGCAGTCGTATGAATATTCATCTATTTTTATCTAAGTTAAGAGACTGGCATGACAGATTTAATATCCCTGTCGAAGCTCGAGCTTGTAAAGAAATAAAAATTTCTACATTACTTTATTTACTTCTAACTTTGTACTCTTAGAGCATGATGTGTGAACAGGGGCGATCACACGAAGACTTTTTATCTCCATTAAGTGATGGTGAAGAGATATTATACGGAGCGCTTTGGGAATGTCTGGGAAAGGACGAAGTGTTGATCTGCAGAACTACGAAAGGGACAGAGGCAAAAATGTTCATTAACTCTGCAATCTACAATACAATTTGCATCATAATAACCGCCAGAAGAATGGAGGATTTGAAATGCAATTCATATAATATGAATTCGCAATATTTAGCATATATGAGAAAAGATGAGAGGGAAGGAAACCTATATTTAAAGATAAATAAATAAACCTAGTTGAATGCAAATTAAGAAGTGCATAAAAATTGAAAGATATATGAAAATTTAATAAAAAGAAATAGACGACCGAAAAGAACAAATGAGTAATGTGAAAAATGTTTAAATTTTAACTAGATCATAGTCATAAATTCTTTATTTACAGGGTATTATACACAAATTGTCCAAGCATACCTAACGAGATAGAATTGATAAACCTATCCTAACAGCATGCACAGAGTTTATAATTAATACTGATGCTTTCACCGAGTAACAGGTAATGGCATTACTAGTTCCTGTATAATGAAGTAAAGACAGCAAGGACGAATATATCACATAGGAATACAAAAGGTAGCACAAACTAATATCACTGGGAAGTAGAATGTGATATTCAAGTAATATGATAATTACCAAGGAATTATCAACTATATAAGTACATGCAATTTGAAAGAGAGAGAGAGAGAGAGAGAGAGAGAGAGAGAGAGAGAGAGAGAGAGAGAGAGAGAGAGAGAGAGAGAGAGAGAGAGAGAGAGAGAGAGAGAGAGAGAGAGAGAGAGAGAGAGAATGTGTTAAACCCCCTGAACAACGAATAGTTTTGGGTTAAAAAAAGTGAAAATAAAAAAAAATGGATTTATAACAGTAGTAGAAAATAAAATTATAATATAATATTTAATCAGTTTATAATGCTAATAATGATACATAATATAATAATACCAACAATATTACAACTACAATAACAACAGCAACAACAAATACTACTACTACTACTACTACTACTACTACTACTACTACTAATAATAATAATAATAATAATAATAATAATAATGATGATAATAATAATAATGATAATAATAATAATAATAATAATAATAATAATAATAATAATAATAATAATAATAATAATAATAATAATAATAATAATAATAATAATAATAGTAATTCAAGCAGAACAAATCAAATTATAAGAAATATATTACTATGAAAGTTGACTAGTATTTGAATTCTCATTTTCACAAGTATTTAATTATGAAAATTATTTACTTATTTTTTGTATTTTACTCTCCTTTATTTATATATATATATATATATATATATATATATATATATATATATATATATATATATATATATATATATATATATTCACAATTCAACCTGATATTAACAATACTATTATCCACGAAAAAATTTTGTGACCAGCAGGGGACTCGAATTCGAGTCGCAATTTACAGAATCATACCACCTTACCGACTGGCCCAATACACCTGACAAAAAGTCGATCTTTCATAGCCCATACAGGTCAGGCAATCACTTTTCCAGTAGGTCATCTATAATAACCTATTACATTTGACACGTGGAATTTTTTTTTTTAAGTACATACAGTCCCATGCAAAAACTTTGTAACCATCAGGGAAATCGAACTCATGTCGCAAGTTACAGAATCATGCCACTATGCCGACTGGGGCACTACAACCGACAAAAAGGCGGAATTTCTTAGCCCAACCAAATCAAGCAAACATATTTCCCGTCAGTCATTTATGTCAACAAATTACAGTTGGGTTTTTGAAATACCGACTTTTTGTCGTTTGTAGCGGCCCTGTCGGTATGGTGGCATGATTCTGTAACTTATGACGCGAGTTCGAGTCATTTGATGTCATAACTTTTTCGTGGATAATAGTATATATGTATGCGTGTATGTATGTACATATATGTATGTATGCATAGATTTACAATATTAGAATTCTATTAACTTTCGAGTAAAAGATGTGTCAAAATTCAATTTCCAATAATGATATATGAAATAAAGGTAATTAGGTCTTACATATAGAGATGATATTTTACAGAGAACATGATAACGCACGAACAGGCATAGGTCGCAAAGGTGCAATGTGAACATTAACAACAGGAGGAAATGTTTAATGGCCATTAATGCAAGCTGTATATAATGGTATGTTGCCGCTTAATCAAATAATAAACATCACTATTTCCAATTTATCGCAGACCAAATATTTTCAGTGTATGTAATAGGTATCATATTATTATTATTATTAATGGCGACATAGCTGCAACACAGCGTTAATCTCATTATATTTTAATACCTTTAAACTTCAGCTTTTAACGTAAAATAAAATTAATTGAGAACAAATTTCAAACCATAGCCTACAAAAATATAACGGTGTTAATATGTGCATTAAAAAAAATACTAATAAACAAAGAAACATATTAACAAAATACAGAAGTTAATAGAATATAAAAAAACAACGTATAAATTTTACATAAAATAAATTTCGTCACTAGGCTCCATAGATAACTTGGTAAAAAGCGTCTGCACACAACGTTTACTTTTACAAGCATCAATAAGACATTTAATAATTAAAATTTACTCATCACAGATTCATTAAAATCTACCCCGACAGAGACTTCATTCATGGGCCAATGTAATTTTCAACCTTCACAAGAGTTCTTCATGAGTCACTGAACATCTGTTTATGGGGCTATTTTTACAGAGGCAATTTATTATTCCTACTGGAAGCAGACACTCCCTCTCTTGGAGTATAAAGGCTCCTCCATGAGGTATAAAATAAGAAACAACCTTCGTAGCTCTGCGGATCACAGCATGACTCTCATTCAGCACGTCCCGAATTTGAGTTCGAACAGGCTTCGAGTAACTAATTTTCACCAGATCTTTATTAAAAATAAGGAAGTATGGAGGAGCTTCATACATGGTCAGCCGACTGACAGATAGAGAACTATCTACTCAGGTATATGGCGAGAAAGGTCAGAAAGGGTAAAATGGCGTCCCTCGCGTGGTAACACAAAAGGAAATTCAACAAGATCAATGAGCTCTCCATCACACGTTAGGGAGAAGACGCCCATTTCACAGCACTCACTTTTAAGACAAATATGTTTCAAATAATCTATAAATTGTGGCAAATTTATATCCGATTAATAATCCCGCCCTGGATGGACAGAGAATGCGCGCATTTCATACTAATGGGAATGCAACTAAAGGTGTGCTGCTGACTTACATTACCTGCTCAGTCATCATTAATAAGAACAAGATATATATACTCATATCATCCAAGTGGATCTATTCTTAGAAGAGACCAAATAATAAAAATATATGGTCAGGACACACAATATTTGAGTATTTCTTCACTACTACTACTACTACTACTGATAATAATAATAATAATAATAATAATAATAATAATAATAATAATAATAATAATAATAATAATAATAATAATAATAATAAGTAGTCACCGTGGCTCAGGCTTTGAGGAGTCAGGTCGAGAATTCGCGCCTCGTCACGGTCTAAGGTTAGCAAGGGCATGCACTCTGGGTAACGATTACATCTGCCCAAACTAGTCCTTCGCAAGAAGGCAACCGTCCTAGCCCTTGGTAGAAAAGGGAGTCCGTGACGTAAAACCGGAACAACAACAACAACAACAACAACAATAATAATAATAATAATAATAATAATAATAATAATAATAATAATAATAATAATAATAATAATAATAATAATAATAATAATAATAATATGTTAACTTAGTCGTGACGCAAACAATTCTATCACAACTGCTCTTCCGTAGAGCATAACGCAAACTCTACAAGCATCCAGACAGCATTCTTCTACTGCAGTACAACTACAGAAGAAAAATAAGTACTCTCATTAAAGAATGTCACAACTGCATTACCCATTTTTAAAAAAAATTTGCGACAGAACAGGGTCTGATTTTACTGCATATTTCTCTAATGCAAAAGAAAATCTCTATTAAAGTTTGGTCATATATTGAAAACAATATCTCTATTTCAGGCATCAATTAAAACATTGATAATTCAGGCAACAGGAAAGATATCATCCACTTCAAAATCCTTCTATGTATTCATCTTCTAACTCAGACAAGGATTCTCATCTCCTTCCGCAGTTCCTAAAAATCCTTCAATTACACGGCTTTATTCAACGCTAACATCGCGAGGAAGAATTTATTTTTACCTTAGGTGCCCTTTGTGCTGAGGAGCCAACCATTATTCTCTTTCTCCACGGCATTTATGAGTCCTACGTGCTAAAGACTATAAGAAAGTAGGACTAGCTTACTATTTACAGTTGTCAACTTATTTAAGTTTATATTTCTTCATAAAGATATATAATCTACAATCCCTCAAGAGGAAGCGTTTCTTTCACTCTCTATTAAACAGAGAATATGATGATCCTACACTTTGGAATATAGGATAACATAAGAATTTGACTCTGCGATGACAGCACCTTTCAACATTGAAAGATGTTCATACCTATTAAGTCTCCGTATGTGTAGCCTACTCGCATGTGCCGCTGTGTGCAGCATGTGTCTCGTGATCATTCGAGCTCGATTTGTTTTTTTTATTCATTTATTAGCAAATGTTATCGAGTGCAATATGCAGCCAACTTGCTTTTGAGCACGGCAGAAACTCATTCCGTAAATGCACTGCATATTGCAGTAGCATCTGCAAAAGAGCAGCTTTCTTTCTAGGATGGAGGATATCAATATAATAACTACTCTGGTAAGTAGGAATGAGCACGCCATCCTAACAATACTTTTGGGAAGGATGAGCTGAAGTCTCGATCGTGTACTGATGCCCATTATATAACACTACAGAGGTTCCTGTGGTCTTTCCGTTATTGAATAGCCACATTTCTTTCCTTTCCACAACTAGAAAGAAACAAAAGAATGAAAGCACACACACACACACATATATATTACCATGTACTACACTGGCCTATGGCATCAGTCGCCCGTTACGCTACTACAGCCTAAGGTCTTTTGAATATGAATAGGACTGTCCAGGACAGTTCCATGTTAAGTCTTCCTTCAGCTACGGTTCTTTTTCTCTGCCTACGTCAACAGCGAATATTCATGTATATTCGTCACACATCTCTTCTATATCCCTTCACATTTCACAAGTCACAATACTCTCCATCTCTTTTTCCTCTTTACTTTATCTTTTCGTGTCCAGGCCCGATGAGGGCAGTTGTATTTTGTTTGTTTTTGGCCCGTCCTGGAGAAACATCCATAATAAATATATATATATATATATATATATATATATATATATATATATATATATATATATATATATATATATATATATATATATATATATTCCACGAAAAACCATGTTTAGCATCAGGGAAATCGAATCGCTAGTTACTGATGGCTGGGGTATGATATGCAGATTTTCATCTGTCGTAGTAGCTTAGTCGGTTAAGGGGTATGAATATGTACCTTGCTGCGCAAGTTCGATTCCCCTGATGTTCAAAAATCTTTTTTGTGGATAATACTATTGTAAACATCACAATCTCATTGTGAATATGCATATATGAACTTGACGTCCAACTGTAGAAGGTTGATATAAGAAAGAAGGAAGTGGTGTTTGCACATCATGGCTGGACAATGATATGCTGATTTTCATCTGCTGTGGTAGTTTGGTGGCATGCATATGTAGCGTGCAACGTGACTTCAAATCTCCTGATATTCAACAAAGTTTTTTTGTGGACAAGAGTATTGTTAACATCACGGTTTTATTGGGAATGTACATAATTAAAATTCAATTACAACTGTAACATGTTGCTATAAGAGCCATGTTCAAAAAAATTACATATGCCAGATGGACTATGATATGCAGATCTTTATTTACTTAGTCGGTTAGGGCAGTATAAACCCCTGGTAGTCAAATATTCATTGGATTAAGGTATTGGTTTCCCATGGAGTGACTAAATTTTTTGGATCCGCATCCCTGATCAAGTAGCCCTCAAAGGTGCTGAAATCATAGCATCGAGATTAGAAGCATTCCTACTCTCTAAAAAAAACATTTTCTCACCCTAAACCTTGGATTGACCGTGCCTGCTCCCTGGCTATTCAGACCTATACCGGTCGTGCAAAGTCTCTCCTTCTGATTTACTCGCTCTGCTTTTACTACGGATAGGAATCGCGGCATTGCTCAGATTCAAAGGTCTACAGTTGTCTTTTTAATAAGGAAGGCAGATGGCTTAAACTTCTCTCCAAATAATATTTGTTTCTGGTCCATAGAAACTTTTCCAAGAATTCCTGTAACTCAAGCTTTCCCCCTCTCATATGTTTTAAAGCTTGCTCTTCCAATGACAAACCAAATCTCTTTAGCTCTCATTTTTCTGCCAACTCTTCTGTAATCGATTCCATCTCACAAGACCCTTGTATATCACTTTTCTCTAACCCTATGCCCCCCCTATCCTTTCTTCATGGTAAGTCTGTAAGATTCTTTGCTCTCAAAAGACAATTAAAGCATATGTTTCCAATGGTATCCCTGCAAGGTTCTTTTTGGGAGCTTGCAGATGAACTGGTTCAACGTGCTTTGCCATACTTTTGGCCTTCTTGGTTCAACCAGTACATATCCTTCATCTAGGAAGCAAGCTCTAGTTCAGCCTTTTCCTAAGAAGGGAGACCATTCTATTCCTTCCAACTGCTGACCCATTAATCGGTATGGTATTCAAAACTTTGGTCAATTCTCACTTCTAGAAACATCTTCAATCTACCTCACTTCTTTCCGATCACCAGTACAGCTTCTGCAAAGCAAGATTCACTAATGGCCTCTTGGCCTATCTCACTCATGTGTTGTCATCTTCTCTGAAGAATTATAGGGAATCTTTTGTTGTCGTATTCCTCTCCCGCTGCCGAGGCTTTTGACAAAGTGTGACAAAAGGCTATATTAGCCAGACTACCTGCTTTATGACCGTTTTATATCTGTGATTGTTGACAGGGCAATATATAGCTCATTCCATGTTACCAGTGTTGTTCTACAGGGTTCTTATTATGTCACCTAATCTTTTTCTTCTCTTCATCAACGATCTTCTCCAGTCCCCATCTTCCTCTCTTCTCCTCGCCTTTGAAGACAATTCTACTCCTCGCTTTTTTCTTCTTTTTCAGACAACCTTAATCTGCTACTCATCATCAGTCTCTCATCACTCTTTCTGCCACTCTCATCTCCGATTTACAGAGTATATTTGAGTGGGGTACCCAGAATTCAGTTACTTCTAATGCCTCCAAGACAGTTTTTGGCTGCTTATTTATCTTCTTCTCCTCCTGTTTGCCATAATGTCATAGAAACTAACGAAATTTACCCTCTTAAGTCTAGTAACATTTAAGGAATCCAGATAGCCTCTAACTTGTCTTGGGGGGAGTAACGTAATCCAAATGTCTAAATCCGCTTTTAGAAAATTACAGGTTCAGGATCATTTTTATCATTACTTCTTCTCTTTTTATTTATTTCAAATTTAATAATTTCTTATCTGTCCCTGCTTAGAATACTGCTCGTACATCTGGGGAGCTTCTTATAATCATCTCCTTGATAGGGTTGTATCTAATGCTATCAGACTCACAGTGACCCTTCTCTTTCTTCTAATCTGGAATCTCTTTCTCTTCGCCATAAGGTATCATCCCTTTCTCTTTTCTACAGTTACTGCTTCCATCGCTTTCTCTGATGAGTTGGCGAGTTGCGTTCCTCACCCGTTGCCGAGGCCGTGTAACATTCATCAAGCGGCCTCGTCTCACAGGTACTGTGCGAAGATTTGTAGCTCACGGAGTGATCAGTGCAGTGACTGGTTCTTCGTCTCCACCTCCAGACTCTGGAATTCTTTTTCCTCTTTCCGTCTTTCCTAATTCTTATGACCTATCTGCCTTCAAAAAGCGGCTCTATCGTCATTTCAGTGTCTAATCCTGCCATAACTCTAGGTTTTCATTACTTCGACTATTCTTTCACTCTGTTCTCTTCCTATTATATATCATTTTCTTATTTCTGCTTTATCCTTGAGGCTCTTTTACTTCGTCTCAATGATTTTCTAAGTGCCCGGCCCGATAAGGAGAATTTCCCAGCCTTTTCCAGTGTCACTTATAAAAAAGTATCATGAATATATATATATATATATATATATATATATATATATATATATATATATATATATATATATATATATATATATATATATATACATACATACATACATACATACATACATACATACATACATACATATATATATATATATATATATATATATATATATATATATATATATATATATATATATATATATATACATATATATATATATATATATATATATATATATATATATATATATATATATATATATATATATATATATATTACACACACACACACAAAAATTAGGGGAAATGTAATAACCATTTTTTCCAAGGCGTTGAGAGAAGTGATATAAGAATGCTTTGAATCGGCCACCCACCTTACAAGGGAAATTACAGACATCTTACATTGGAGATAGTAGCCTGTGTTTATGTATATACAAACATGACGGTTTAAAAAACAAAACTCTTGTTGTTGTTGCTATT
>JAXCGZ010000251.1:2500-17500 GCA_037179515.1 Halocaridina rubra
TTTACAATCGATCGGACCTTCTCCGCAAATCTATTACTTACAGTCAATTCGACCATTAACTTTGCCAATTAAATCAACTAGTCAAGTCATTTAAATGATTAAATCTGTCAATCAAATACTATCCATTAATTCGACCATTACATGTGTTGATCTTAAGCAATTAGCCAATTTGACCTTTAACCCTAACACTTGAATGAAATTAGCAACAACCAATTCGACCACCAGCTCTACAATTATAGCACTAACAATCGTTTCGATCGTTAACTTCGATAATCAAATTAATCAATTAGACCAATAACTCTTCCAAGCAAATACGGAGAGACAGTTGTATCATTAAGTATGACTGTCAAATATTAACAGTCAGCAACAGTCGGTCGATGCGATACTACACCCGAACGGCTCTTGGACTAAAGTAGGACTGTCCAGTTCAGTTTGATGTTAAATCTGCCTTCAGTTACTGTTATTTTTCTATACATACATCTACACCGAATATTTTTGAATATTCGTTGCACAATACTTATCCCTTCACATCTAACAAGTCACAACACTCTGCATCTCTGTTTCTATTTACTTTGTTTTCCTCGCACCCAGGCCCGATGAGGGCACTTTTATTTTTTTATTTTTTTGCCAGTCCTGGTGCCACAATCATAAAGAAAAAAGAAAGAAAGAATTCGACCATCAACACTGAAAGTCAAAAATATAGCAATCAGTTTTATAATAAACTTTTGAAGTCAAATAATACAAAAACAGGCAAGTCAATTAGACTAACAATACTGCCAAGGAAATGCCATATTCCCTCTTGTTAAGGCTAAAACATCTAACCCTTCATCTGAAAGACAACATTTCACCTCATTTCTACTATCTTTACAGCTCCTCCGGGCTAGAGAGTCATCAGAATTAACTTCTCCTCCCCATCACAACGCCACTTAACTGTCCCTTAGCAGATGCGGGAAAATCCCTTTCACCTGCATCCCCTATTCACAATCTACTAATCCATCACTGCCTCTTGCACTCTCTTCACTGATCCAATGACATACTACGTGCCCCCTATGCTCTTTTCGACCCATCCATTTATTCCATTATAGATTTTCCTGTCAGGCTTACTCCATTTATTTTTGTTCTTAACACTCTCTTTACCACTCATTTTCAATGCATTTTTTCATATGCCATAACCAAATCAGCATTCTTTGGCCTACTCCAACAGCTTTCTTCCTATATTTGTCCTCTGTCTCATCCTTCACATCCCAATCTATTTATTTTCGATACAGGTATCATACTTCTCAAGCTCATTATCTCAATTATAATTTGTTCTTGCATTTAATATCTGCTCCGTGCAATGCCGTGGGCAAAATCATACCTTCGTATAACCTTCTCTGCCCTCATTCCTAAATACCCATATTTTCTCTACACACTTTTCATTCCATATCAACATTTACTTCCTTCTTTCACTTTGCAACTCACCTCCGCAACATCTCTTCCATTAATTATTTCATGCGACAGCAAGCAAATAGGTTGAGAGACAATTCGAAATTGACCAAGTACAATCAGTGCAAACAGCAAAGTCAATCATTAAGTTTTCGATCAAATAATAACAGCTTTAACACTGTCAAGTATCCTCTGCGTTGTTCATAGTTTTTTTTTTTTTTTTTTTTTGCATGATATCTTTTTAAACAAACATTTTCGACAGTCTTATAGATATGGCGACTTGGACTCTCTCTAAAGATCCTTTTTTTCAACTTCACAACAGTTGCTCGTCACCAGAGCCATTTGAAGATAAGAACGAAAGGTTATAGGCATCCCTTGTACTATATCATATATTAAGCCAGCAAGTTCAATGAGTAGATCTTTAGCTGCGTGGTCACTGGTAAAACAGCATCTTTAAGAGAACAGGTTTCGATAAGAACAGAAATGTCAGCATCACAACTCTCTCTCTCTCTCTCTCTCTCTCTCTCTCTCTCTCTCTCTCTCTCTCTCTCTCTCTCTCTCTCTCTCTCTCTCTCTCTCATAAGCCTTTAAACATTTGTGTTTATTTCTTTAATCTAATTCTGTTTAACGTTTTCTTATTATTTAATTCATCATTTACTAATCTTTTATATCCGTATATTTGCTTTCTTAATCATTTATTTACGAATCCATTTATAATTCAATTTATTTATTAATATTTTTTCTAACTTAACTAACAATTCCTATAATTATATATTTAATTGCTTATTCAAGTATTTTTAAATCTATTCATAAATATGCCTTCCTATATATTAATTAATATACTTATTTAAATACGTAGTTAACTTTTCTTAATTTATATATATATATATATATATATATATATATATATATATATATATATATATATATATATATATATATATATATATATATATATATTACTTTATATACTCATTTAAATAAAAATACATTTTCTTCTCTCTTTATATACTCATTCTTCTTCTTTGAATATTTATTTATCCATTTATTTATTTATTTGAAATATTGAGCAAGGCAATATTCGAATGGAGGTTTACAGATGATGTGGCTGATACTGCAGTCCTGTTTTCTCCAATCCTCACCCGAACCACCCACCTCCAACTGCGACTTTCCCTCCTCCAAAACACTGGAATTTTATGAAGTCTGGTTACTTTAGTTTTCTCTCTCTCTCTCTCTCTCTCTCTCTCTCTCTCTCTCTCTCTCTCTCTCTCTCTCTCTCTCTCTCTTAGGAGCTGCTTTATCAGTACTAAAAGACCTAGCTTTGATCCCCAGAGAAAGAGTAAGTTGTCTAAAGCTTTGTTTTGTCTTCTAGCTCGTGTTAGCTTTAATAACCCACAATTCCAAGGCCATAACGAAGTAAAATCTCTCTCTCTCTCTCTCTCTCTCTCTCTCTCTCTCTCTCTCTCTCTCTCTCTCTCTCTCTCTCTCTCTCTCTCTCTCTCTCCTCTCTCTTTATTCATTTCTCTTGCTATCATTTACTAATTTTCTTACTTTTCGTAACTTTCATACTTTTTTCTCTATCACTCAAACCATGCACCTTCCTGTTTCCTCTCCTATATCAATCTCCCTAAAGTACAAGTACTTGGGGGGGGGGGGCACCGCAGTCCAACATCTCTCTGGGGCGTAAAGGAATTAAAAAGGCATCAAAACCCAAACTGACACGATGCCATTCGGTACATATGATCACAAGAGAATAGGCACCCTCATGTTTTCATTTACTCGTTCTGCGCTTCAAAAAAGGTTTTTTTTTATATGTAAAGACAATGAAAACTAGCAACAAGGAAGAGTAGTTCAAAAATGAGTAAACAAAGCATGAAAGTTCAGTAGAGTTGGGGGGGGGGACTCGAGCACAAGCCTGGAAAGGAACGTAATTTGTTTGTGTTCACATATCAATAATGACCAGAACTGTATGACAGTTTGCCTAACTATACTTATAGGTGCCGTGAAAAAAGAAGTATGACTGATGGTATTCTGCAATAACAAAATAGAAATACATTAAAGTTGATATAGCGATGAAGGCAGTGGCTTCTTAGACTAAACTAACAGTACAAAACAAGGAAGTTTGAATATCTGTTTTCTGAGCTTAATAAAAAATTGCTTGTCTACTTAATTCGAATATGGTTTAAACTGCTTTTTCAGCCACATAAAACGTTCCGATAAAAGGTGGTATACTAATTGTAAAGTCAAATTCCCATGTAACGAAAGAAACGTAGAGTTTCTATACTCAGCTAAATAAGGCTTAAAGTTTTCTTTCAAAATTAGTATTTGCTCATTTTTAGTGTTTTCATATATTCACTCTACATGTAAAGGAAAAGAATGAAAAAATCAAAACAACAACAACAAGTCCCTATACCAACTTCAGAAGCTTCAGTTGAAGCATAAATGTGTTCCTACAGGTGTGTAAAGGGCACGGCTGGAAGCGCGTCACTTTCTCCTTATATATAATTATACTTTTTTTTGCATTATTACAAATTTAACTTTTCCCAGTTAACTATGCTACTACAGTAAAATTCTAGTAAAATTACAGGAGAGTACGAGGTTGGTGTCATCGTTCCGACCCAAATAGTCGTTTTACAATGAATATGAGCAGAACTTCTTAAAACAAGAGTATCTTGAAGTTTCAAACAATGAAATCCCTACAAAATTTCTTAAAATTCTGTGAGGAGATTTATCGGGAAATTTTTTTTCTCTCTCTCTCTCTCTCTCTCTCTCTCTCTCTCTCTCTCTCTCTCTCTATATATATATATATATATATATATATATATATATATATATATATATATATATATATATATATATATATATATATATATATGATATTTCAAAATGACATTGAAAAACCTGGAAAATAATTTTCAAAGAGACAATGCAATGCCAAAAGAAATTACCAAACAGATGTGCCAAGAAGTTTCAACCAAACAATGAAAAACTAGGAAAATTTCTTAAAACGAGCGTGTCTGGAACCTAAACAAAAGTTGCTGCTTATACTTTTTACTAGAAATTGAAAAACAAAAACGAAAAACAAATGAAAACGGATGTCTTTGGAAATTTTAGCCTAACAGAGAAAAATAAACAATATTTCTGACACATCTGTTTTGGTATTTCAACCAACATGGAACAACCAAGGGAATTTCTCCAAACATATCTTTCTGGAATTTCTCCAAGCAGAATTTACAACAAATGAAGTAAAAAAAAATAAAAAAGCATCTAGTGTTACAAGTATCATGTCAAAGATCAGCTGTACCCTTGTAGACAAATATCATATTTCTTGTTTTCCAACCCAATACTAAAGTGAGTTTCCTTTTCGAAGCAAAAATAACAGGTGATGTGTCCCACTTAGTTTAAAATGTCAACGCAAGGAAAGTGTACCTCTTGAACACACTGCAATCGCATTGGGTAGGGGGGATAAAGGGCATTATTGCAACCTTTTGAACCCCCAAAACACAGGTGTATGTGTAAACGAAAACGGATATAGGCGGGTGTACAGCGCCAGGTTCCCACTAAGAGGCTCCTGAGTACAATTCACAAAGCTAGATTTTACAGCTATTTTAAATCGGAATATTTCTGGGAAAGGTAGTGGTGTCCCTCGCGTAGTAGACACCTGTATTACTGCAACAGACAATGATTATACCATTAAAGGCACAAAATTTATATTAAACAGAATCATCACGACAGCATGATTTTTCAAAGGCGAAAAAATGGACCTCAGCAGCTCTAATTATTTATATTATATATATATATATATATATATATATATATATATATATATATATATATATATATATATATATATATATATATATATATATATATATATATATATATATATATATATATATATATATATATATATATATAAACGTGCTCTACTGCAACAGAATTCCATTTCCTTGGCATACTCAAGGCGAAAAAAGAAACAAAAGCTGGAAAACTAATTTAAAAAAAAAATGTTCCAGTGGTACACAAAAACTCACAGGCGAAAACAGGCAATGAAAAAAAAAACTAATATAAAAAAAGAAAAGAAAAGAATGCCACATGGATTCTGAATGCCCTCAGGTGAACTTGGGAACGTAAACTAATGAAGGAATGCATGTAGGAACGGTAGACAGAAAGTGCTCCAGTTGGAACACGGCTCCATTTTTTATTTAATTCACTTTCCATGTGTATATAAGACGTCATGAAGTTCAGAGTACCCATTAACTCGTTATTGCGGTCCAAACTCTTTAAAGCAGCTGGATCACTGATGGCCTTTCTATTCTTCTTCTTCTTCTTCTTCTTCGTCTATATCTTTTCCCACTTTTATGTTGGGTAGATGTTTCTGGTCAGTTTTTTCCTTATGTTCCAGTCCCATACCTCATCACCCAACAAACCTTTAGATCTCAGGTCGTCATTGATGCAATCCATCCACCTACGCTTTGGTCTCTCCCTCCCTCTCCTACCCTGTATATCCATTTCCATCACCCTCCTCCCAACACACTTTTCATCCCTCCTAATGACATGACCATACCATCTTAGTCTACTTTCTTGTATCTTATCTGATATTTCTCTAACTTATGAGGTACCTCTAATTACCTCGTTTCTGATCTTATCGCTTCTTGTCACCCCACACATCCATCTAAACATCCTCATCTCTGCCACATCCAGTTTTTTCTCTTGTGTCTTCTTTATTGCCCATGTCTCTGCTCCATACATCATCGCAGGTCTCACAATTGTCTTATGCACTTTACCCCTCAACTTAATCCCTATTCTCCTGTCGCACAGCACTCCAGACACTTTCTAACAGTTCTTCCATCCCGCTTGTATTCTGCAGGTTATTTCTGACTCTAGGTCACCATCCTCTGCTACTTTTGATCCCAAATACTTGAACTTTTCAACTCTTTTCAACACCTCCCTCTGCAAATTGACCTCCCCATCCTCATCATCTCTCAACCTCAAGTACTCTGTCTTCTTCCTGCCGATTTTCAGTCCTCTATCCTCCATCACTCTTCTCCACTCCTTAAGCTTCTCCTCCACTACCTCTCGTATGTTGCTACACAGTACAATGTCATCTGCAAAAAGCATACGCCATGGTGACTGATCTCTAATACCCTGGGTTACTACATCCAAGACCAGATCAAATAGATATGGACTCAAAGCAGACCCTTGATGCAGACCAACGTTTACTGAGAGACTTTTCGTCAAGCCCACACTGCTCTTAACATTTGCCTCTGCCCTCTCATACATATCTTGTATGATTCTTACATATTTCTCGGGGACTCCCTTTTTCTAATACACCTCCACACCTCTTGACCTGGTACTTGATCATATGCCTTTTCCAGGTCAATAAAGACTATATGCAGTCCTTCCTGCTTCTCCCGATGCTTTTCCATCATTTGTCTCAAGGCAAATATGGCATCCACTGTTCCTCTTCCAGGCATGAAGTCAAACTGTTCATCCCCAATTGTCGTTACCTCTCTGAGTCTCCTCTTTATGTTCTTCTCCCATATCTTCATAGTATGACTTAACAACTTTATACCTCTATAGTTTTCACACTCCAGAATGTCTCCCTTCCCTTTATAGATTGGGATGATTAGGCTTCCTCTCCTCTCCTCTGGCATCTTTACCTCACTAAAGATCTTTTGCATTAAGTCCCACAAGATATCTATACTTTTCTCTCCAAGACTCTTCCATACTTCCACTGGCATCTTATCAGGTCCTGCTGCCTTTCCATTTTTCATTTTCCTTACTGCCTGCTCTAACTCTCTTCTAGCCACTGTTGTTGTAACTGCTTCATTTGGAAGTCCATGTTCAAATACTGCTCTTGGATTCTCTTCATTCAGTAATCCTTCAAAATAAGTTTCCCATCTGCTTTTTATTTCATCCTCTTCTGCTAAAACTACTCCATGGTTATCCTTTATTTGTCTTACTTGGGTCAAGTCCTTGGATGCAGCATCTCGGGTCTTGGCAATTCGCCATATTTTCTTTTCTCCCTCAGGTGTCTCCAGCTTTTCATAGACTTCATTCAACGTCTCTGCCTTTGCTTTTACTACTACTCTCTTTGCCTCTTGCATCCTTCTTTGCTTGCTTGTACTCTTCTTTATCCTGCTTCAGGCCCTGATAAATCTGTCTTCTTCTTAGCTTCTTTCTTGTTCTTCACCCATTCTTGCACTTCCTCATTCCACCACCATGACTCTTTATCAGTGGCCTTTCTATTAGCATTCTAATTTTAGGAAACGCATTTGTTATCAGTGAAGGCATGCTGTGTGAATAAATATTATTATTCACACTAATACTAATAAATCGTACATGTGATACTAATACTATTTGTGTCTAAATAATAATAATAATAATAATAATAATAATAATAATAATAATAATAATAATAATAATAATAATAATAATAATAATAATAATATAATAATAATAATAATAATAATAATAATAATTTTCGGATAGTGTTTTAATTGCACTATCCATATACTATAGGTAGCGAGGTCAGTAATGTTGAGATATGCATCTTCTTTAAAGTTATTTATTAGAGTATACACTTATTTACCACCTCAAAGCTCCCATTTCTATAGTTCCTGTCACTCACTATTCCTGCCCCCTCAGGGGGAAATTGCTAATTATGGACGTGACTTCTGCCCCCGGCAAGAACTGACTCCTGACTAAAGTGACACGGGCTCTGGATGCCTTCCTAAAGGGCGGATTTTTTTGGGTGCGCACGCTGCCCTCTAGCTGCAATAGGCGTCTATATCAGAAGCCTTACGACTAAGCATAACTATTTTCATGAGGGCCTTATAATTTTTTAACTATCATTATTTTACAAAAAAACGGGCAGAACTATCTAATGAACTAATTTATGAAACTATTAAAATCTAATATAATTATCTAAACAGATTACAGGAATATCAAATTACTATGCAAAAAAAAAAAAAAAAAACTGACAAGAGAAAAATATGTTCCTTATAATACACATTGTAATTAAAGTCAAAATATCAAAATTAAGTATTCACAATTGCAATATATAGATAGTAAGCATTGACAAAATTATTTAAAAACAAAGCTAGTTATGCTATTACATTACTCAAATAGTACAAAATACATTTGGACATGATATATGCAATCACTTACTAAAACAGAACATGTGTCAGGTTGTGAAACGAGTTAAATATCTTCACAATTACAATACGTAATTACTATTCAAGGACAAAATGATAGCAAGGACTCAATGAACAAAAATATGTTACTTACATAATATAAAATACAGTTGGCTATGATCTGCAAAGATTAAATCATAACTTAAAACAATGATAATATTTAAACAGAAAAACTTAACATCACAATTACGCTACTTAAATAGTATAAAATATAGTTGATATAATTTTTGCAAATTGTAACATGTAACACATTATGGTGAGAAAAAAAAATAGAATTCAACATGCACAATTGATCAATGACACTTATTCTAATAAACTTAAATCTAAGGGAGGCTTTGAGGCTAATCTTCTTAAAGCTATCTTAAAATTAAAAAAAAAAAAGTTAAAATATTTGTTCTTCCACCAATCGTTGTCAAAGACATTGGGTCCATTTTCTTTCTTTATCTTTATAAGTTTGAATACGTGGGGGAAAATACTCTTTTTATTATTATTTAACTTTCTTAAAGGATTTTCCATACTCTTGTTTTCATTGTCACTAAGGTTTATATATATATATATATATATATATATATATATATATATATATATATATATATATATATATATATATATATATATATATATATAGGGATTTTTTCTTTCCCCCTTTTTTATTTTATTTTTGGGATTTTCATTTCCCCAGCCCCGCAGTTACCCATCATTGCTAGGTCTTGGGATTCCCAAAGCTAATTTCCCAGGACCTTCTCCTGACAACTTTGAGTTAGGTCCAGTTTGTAACAACGTACCACAAATCCTTTCTTTTCTGGAGACTGGCCGGACAAAGGGAGGGCGTCGATGCATCTGCTGGTAACCCCTCCCGCCTGCTTTCATGTGACTCTTGAGGTGGTCCTATGACCACCTCTCACACACCTCCTCAATGAGGTGCATCTCCCTCCAATAGCTGAAAAATATGGACATAGGCTGGAGTAGATTCTAGGGCCGGAAATTAGAGCCTAACGTCGCTAGTACAAATGCAGAAAGAATACATATGACCTCTGCATACAAACAAAGGCCTTTTGTCTGCATTCAGAGGGAATACTTCGCCTCCCTGCATCTGCAGGCACTTGCAATCTATCCAGTGGGTAAAAAGGACTGGTTTGTAAAAATAAATTTTTAAAATTGCAGGTCGGGGCAGCCTGGAAATAGGGAAAGTATGTGTCTACACCATTAGATTATTATTCCAAGATACTTAGGAATTAGCTAAGTAACTGATACATAACATTTGTACACTAGAGATATCAAAAAGAAAAGTCATGAAATGCTGAGAACAGCCACTAAAGAACTATTCTTATTAGCAGTGTCTACAGTAACATAAAAGCATGAATTCAAGATAAAAAATACAAATCATTGGGTTACTGCTGATAGTATTTGCTAAAATAATAATTATGCAAAAGGCCATGGAATGGTAGCAACAATAACAGCCAACAAAATAATAATGATACTAATAATCAAGATCATAATAAGAATAATAAAAATTAAAGTAAAATACTAAATCAGGAATAGCAGTATATATACAATTGAGACTGGCATTTTGAAGTAAGAACAGAGTTCTATACTTATATTTTATAATATTGCTCATTCTAACACAGTCTCTTTTACTATTTGAATTCTTGCAGTCATAATATATATATATATATATATATATATATATATATATATATATATATATATATATATATATATTATATATATATATATATATATATATATATATATATATATATATATATATATATATATATATATGAGAATAGTCATCAGCTTTCTGGTTGCCCAATATGTCAGTGGGAGCTTTATTTTCTAAAACAGTAGCAATATGTGGCATAAAAACTCCCTGCCTACGGCTTTACCCCTTCTTTCTGTTCTCTGATTTCCAGTTTTCTTACTGACCGTTCTATATCTGTAGTTGTTGATGGCGCGACATCTAGCCCTTTCTCTGTGTCCAGTGGTGTTCCACAGGGCTCTGTTCTTTCACCTACTCTCTTCCTTCTCTTCATCATTGATCTTCTACAGTCCCCATCTTCCTCTCTTCTTCATGCCTTTGCCGATGACTCTACCCTTCACTTTTCCTCTGCCTTTTCTTCACAACCTTCATCTGTTACTCGTAATCAATCTCGTATCACTCTTTCTTCTACTCTTAACTCCGATTTGCAGAGAGTATCTGAATGGGGCACTCAAAATTTAGTTAAATTCAATGCCTCCAAGACACAGTTTCTGGCTATCTCTTTATCTTCTTCTCCTCCAGATAACCCTATTGTCTTCGAAACTAATGAAATTTACCCTCTTAACTCTATCAATATATTGGGAATCCACATAGCCTCTAACTTGTCTTGGAGGAATCACATAATCCAAATTTCTAAATCTTCATCCCAAATTTGGGGGGTTTTGTTTCGTTTTCGTTATTACTTTTCCTCATTGCAGTTACTTAAAATTTACAAATGTCTTATCCGCCCCTGCTTAGAATACTGCTCACACATCTGGGGTGCTTCTTCCTTTACTTATCTTCTTGATAGGGTTCAATCTAAGGCAGTCAGACTTATTAATGATCCTTCTCTTACTTCTAACTTGGATTCTCTCTCTCTTCGCCGTAAGGTATCTTCCCTTTCGCTTTTCTATCGCTACTACTTCCATCGCTGCTCTGATGAGTTGGCGAGTTGCATCCCTCCTCCACTGCCGAGGCCGCGTAACACTCGCCAAGCGGCCTCATCTCACAGGTACTGTGTCGAGATTTGCAGCTCGCGGATTGGTCGGTGCAGATACTGCTTCTTCCCATCTACCTCCAGACTCTGGAACTCTCTTCCTCCTTCTGTCTTTCCTAGTTCTTATGACCTTTCATCCTTCAAAAAGCAGATCTATCGTCATCTCAGAGCCTAGTCCTCCATATCTCTGGGTCCTCTTTACTTTGACTGTTTTTTCTGTCTGTCGTTTTCCTTTGTGTGACATTACCTCATCTCTGCCTTGCCCTTAACTTTTTCTTTTCCTTCGTCTTGGTATTTTCTCGTGCCCGGGCCTTTGTCGATGAGGGCAGTTTCTGCCTGTCCCGGTGTCACACTCTTAAAAAAAAAAATATATATAATAATCAGTTTAACTTATGTCTTATCAGTATTTATGCAATATCAGCATGTAAAAACTTATGAACAAAAATAAAACTTGGGCACATTTATCATCTAGCAAATTTACAAAGGAATCTAAAAAATATCAATGATTATAATACTCTGTCAACATAGAGAAATAACATAGTTCTGTATGTAAAGGGTAAAAGAGGATGAGAGAGAGAGAGAGAGAGAGAGAGAGAGAGAGAGAGGAGAGAGAGAGAGAGAGAGAGAGAGAGAGAGAGAGGAGAGAGAGAGAGAGAGAGAGAGAGAGAGAATATATTAAAATAAAAATGTATAATTTTCGCTTATAGGACCCTTTTTTATGACTTGACTTCCTGCCCAAACTATACAAGGAGACAGAGCGCAACTGCAATCATTTTCTAAGGTCTGAAAAAGAAAAAAAAAGAAAAAATAACTTGGTGTACAACTGAAAAAACATCGAAGCATAAAACCATTCTTTTCTGTTTAACACTGCAAAGGAAGCATACACATCCTTGTCTATTACAACAATCTTTTCTCTTTCTATAAATCAGAGGGTTGAGTTGAAGCACACACTCTCTATAAGTCAACACACCTCTGATGAAATTAAAGCAAAATACTACAATCACATGTGATAATATCTCTACTACTATCAATAAAATTATGATTATCTTAATTAGTTCAATTGTAATTATAAATTTCATGACAATGATAGTAGTTAACAATAATTATTTCTAGATAAGTTTTTTCAAAATCTTTTTTAATTATAATATATTAAAGGGATAAAGATATTAAAGATTTTTCAACATAAAAAAATATATATAAAAAACGTGTATCTGAAAAAATATAAAAAGTTGGCTCTGTGTATGCAGTAATAAAATGAAAAAAAATATTTCATTTGCAACATTAAAGAATGCATTTTGCTTAAATTTCATAATCTCTTAAGGAGTTGTACATGAAAAATTATATATATATATATATATATATATATATATATATATATATATATATATATATATATATATATATATATATATATATATATATATATATATATATATATATATATATATATATATATTCTTCTACTATCTCAAATTTAAAATTTTGAGCAACTATTCAACAAAATTACCTTAGGAGACAGGGGGAGTTATAGATTTTTTCTCCTTTTCATACTTACAATTGGGTAGGTACTTAACTAACTTTTTTTCTCTCTTTCCTTTTCCTACCAAAAATACTGCCCAGTATCTGTCTTCTGGCCTTCAAATGGCCAGCTTTTGCGGAGAGTTTTATGTGTAGGCACTGTTCCTCCCCTGTCTCTTCAGTTTCTGGATCAACTTCATCTCTTTCAAATACAGGAAACTACTTTGTGACATTCTTGTTGTCATTTCTTGTGAGTTTACACTCCCTTCTTCATGACCAAGTTGAAATAATTGTGACCATTATCATGGCTAAAACTTTCAAAGTATTATTTTATCTACCCTACTTAACATAATCTTTCGGACAAATGATGTATATACTGCAGCTAGAAAGAAAAAAAAGAATCATTCATAGATTCGTGTCCTTTATCACTTAATATCTATCTTGGAATTCTCAAAAATCGAATAATAATCTCGTTGGCGGAGTAGGGGACGAAAAAAAAATAATAAAATCTGCATCTCAACCATATCTTGGCAGGTGGAAAATGAAATTGACTCAAAAATATCTCTGAATAGACATCGCAACATCTACATCACCTCCCATTAATATAACAATCATATGGCCTGCATAAAAACATGGTGACGCAGGGGAAGAATTCTTGCGGACCCTATCCCCATCTTGTTTCCTAACGGACTTTTCACAACTCCACCCACGAGAGCAACCCTCCCATGATACCCCCAGTCAGTCACACTCGTTCTCTCTCACACTTGTTCACACTCTCTTTCTTTCTGTACAACTCCCCTTATGGCCATTTTCTATTTTCCTTCCCCCGTCACTCTGAAGGAATGCGTGTGTGAAGTCTTGGTCAGCCTGGAGGTCGCATGACCGCGTCACCAGTCCTAAGTTCCCCCCCTTACTCCTAACAACGGTACGTTAAGGCAGCACAAAAACCCCCCCATCACAGCAGTCATTCAACTCACTTTTCTCACCTGCATAACGGGAAAATAAAAACTCATTGTATTAAACTGTAAAGATCTTGATAATATCACGAAAGTTTCTTATTCTTCAAAAGGATATGTTATATACATATTTTAATATAAAAAATCGTTGGAAGAAAGGTCGATCATTCCCGCCTTTCTCTCGCTAAACATAACACCAGCAAAAAAAAAGAAAGAACCTTAAAAGCAGATGTAAGGATATTTCACACTACAACTCTTCGTAAACACTGTCACTTTCACTTGAAGAAATTAATATAAAAATGATTTTACACATACATTAAATCTTTTCAATTAAAATCAATACATTTGCCTGTTTCATAATCAACTGAGGCATTGATAAAAATAAATGGAACACTTTTCAAAAGCAATTACTCATTATATTATTCAATTATAACAAAAATAGAGTTCATTACTGCTTATAGCTATTAGTACAAATTATCCATGTTAGTAATGGGTAAAGAAATTCTACTTTTATTAACTTACTAAAGCCATACTCGCTTTTAGATGCAGGGTGGCTGAGTCAAAGCATCACTACAAGCAAAATGGAAGAGTCCACCGACCTCAATTTCTTTTAATATTTGTCCCACTACCCACTGGATACAGATCACAAGTACTTAGCTATTTTGGGATGCTGCTTGAAGAAAGTCACAGCAACAGGCAATGGAGGAGGGAGTTCTTCTTTCTTCTTGACTCGCTGATTTTCCCGCCAACGTCGTCCATCTCTGTCGTAAAATCGACGAATCGCCATCTTCTTGGTTGGATCCGGCAACACTGTGACGGTGACGGTGGTGTACATGAAGGCCGCATGGGACATTTCTTACTGCAAGGGCCTTGCCAATATGGGGACAGGGGAGAGGAATGACTGGTTTTTGTAACTGGATACTGTTGGAGTTGAGGCTTTCTCCCTCGACGTCGCTGTCTCGCTGCTTGTAAGCGTCTAGAAGTTCCTTAACACTCGAACATTTCTTCCATAGATGCTTTTTTTATATTTGTTTCTTCTGCATTTATTATTCTTTTTTCTTGTCTCTTCGCTGTAGTAACGGTGTGGATGCATCCCACCACTGCCACCAGATGTCGGATAGTGTTTTAATTGCACTATCCATTTACTAATGGTAGCAAGGTCAG
>JAXCGZ010000251.1:20000-35000 GCA_037179515.1 Halocaridina rubra
AGGAGATTACATCAAAATGAATGAGCTTTTTGCAGTTATTGACTGGAGAACCTTATTTTACAACAAATCTGTACAAGAAATGTATGAAATTTTTTGTGAGAAATATGGGAAGATAGTAGATTGCTGCATACCTGTCACCAAAGTAGGTGTAATTCATGCCAGAGAGAAATGGTTCGATAATGGGTGTAAAAGAGCTAAGGAGTGGAGAGACAAATGCTGGAAAAGGTATAGGAGGAGAAAAAACATAAATGCCTGGCAAACCTACAAAAGAGCAAGAAATGACTACCTAAGTAAAAGGAGAGAGGCAGAGAAAGATTATGAGAGGGACATCACCAGGAAGGCTAAAGAAAATCCCAAGCTTTTCCACAGCTTTATCAGAGGAAAACTGAAGGTAAAAGAACAGGTTTTAAGGCTAAAGAGAGCGGATGGAAGCATCACTGAGACGGATGAAGAGATCTGCAAAAAGAATTGAACAAGGAGTTTCAGTCAGTATTTACAGTAGAAAATACCCCACCCCCTCATATTGCAGTGATAGAAGCTCAAGGGCCGGTATTAGAGAACATCAACCTTACAGCCACAGAGGTATGCAAAGCGCTGATGGATTTAGATGTTCATAAAGCTACAGGTCCTGATGACATATCCCCTCATGTGCTTAAAAAATGCGCAAACACAATATCAGTGGCACTAAGTATCATATTTAAGGAGTAACTGGAGTCGGGGGAGATTCCAAGATGCTGGAAACAAGCAAATGTGATACCTATCTTCAAAAAGGGAAGGAGGGATATGGCTCTGAACTATAGACCAGTTTCCTTGACCAGCATAGTTTGCAAAGTTATGGAGAAACTACTAAGGAAACATATCTCTCTTCACTTGGAATCCTTCAACTTTTTGTCAGTGAGGCAACATGGCTTCAGAGAAGGTAGATCAACAGTAACAAACTTATTAGAATTTTATGATGAGGTAAGCCAAATCTTACAGGAAAGAGAGGGCTGGGCAGATTGCATATTTATAGACTTCCAGAAAGCGTTTGACACTGTTCCACATGGGAGACTTATTAGGAAGCTGCACTCAATGGCTAGAATAGGTGGAAATGTTTTGGAATGGATAAAAACTTACTTAGAAGGAAGGGAACAGAGGGTTAGAGTAAGACACTCAGTGTCTGAATGGAGAAGAGTTAGTAGTGGAGTTCCACAGGGTTCAGTTTTAGGGCCACTTTTTTTCCTTGTATATATAAATGACCTACCAGAGTCTGTAAATTCATTCATGAATATGTTTGCAGATGATGCAAAGATTGTGAAGAAAGTAAAAAACGAGAACAATGGTAGAGAACTTCAGGAGGATCTAAATAATCTGCATGAGTGGTCAGAAAAGTGGCTAATGAAATTCAATACTTCAAAATGTAAGGTAATGAGAATGGGTACAAGTGCAAGAAGGCCCAAGCTTGACTACTCGGTGGCTGGAGTACAACTTCAAGAGACAGAAAATGAAAGAGATCTAGGAGTAAACATACTGGCAGATTTGTCTCCAGAAATACATATAAATGGCATAGTAAGGGCAGCATATGCATTCTTATCAAATGTAAGGGTAGCCTTCAGGCACATGGACAAGGAAATGTTCAGAAATATTTATGTAACCTATGTGAGGCCAAAACTCGAATATGCAGCCCCCTTTTGGAATCCGCACTTGAAAAAGCACATAGCTAAGCTTGAAAAAGTTCAAAGACATGCCACGAAACTGGTGCCAGAAATACGCAATCTCAGTTATGATGAGAGGCTGGGGGAATTAGACTTACCATCACTCGAAGCTAGAAGAGTAAGGGGGGATATGGTGACAGTCTTTAAATTCCTTCATGGTTATGATAGAGTGGATAGGGATCGATATTTCGATATGGCTGGCTCTAGAACTAGAGGTCATAGTTTGAAGCTTCGTAAGAAAACTTCTTTGCAGGATGTAAAGAAATACCTTTTCAGTGTAAGAGTAGTTGATAATTGGAATTCGCTAAGCGAGGAGGTAGTTAATGCTATCTTAATCCATAGTTTTAAGGACAGGTATGATAAGTATCACTAAGTCTAAAATGGAACCGATGAGGAGACGGGAAGATACGAGCTTTGGGCTCTTTCCCGTAAACACAATTAGGTAATCACAATTAGGTAATCACATACATACATTTATATATATATATATATATATATATATATATATATATATATATATATATATATATATATATATATATATATATATATATATATATATATATATATATATATATATATATATATATATATATATATATATATATATATATATATATGTTTGTGTGTGTGTGTGTTTGTGCATGTGTGTGATAGATCTGCTTCTTTCACTCTTCAATATTCTAACATTCATGATGTGAATTATAATCCTTGGTCTGAGGAACAGCACTTGGGTACTTCCCTCCCTAACTTCCTCCTTCTCTCTGAAACCCAGCTGTCTAGCCATACTTGCACTGGCCCATTGCGAATCTCTTACTATAATCTGTATTGTCGTTTTCGTTCCAAAGGTGGGGTATGCGGGTACTGCAACACAAGAAACACTCCTGCAAGGGTCATGGACCTTGAATCTCCTGACTTTGATGTTCCCTGGCTAAAAATCTCTCTCTCCACTACCAGTGTATTCCATTGCTTCTTTCTTTGAATCTCTGTCCTCTTGCCATGAGTCCTTGCTATCTTCTCACACACATGCCGAAGTTCTCTATATTGGAGACTTTACTGTACACCATTGTGAGTGGCTTAGTTTTTCTCACACGGATGTGGGGGAAAGTGAGGCCCTTGTTTTCTCTATTACTCACGATCTGGAGCGAATTATCAATTCTTGACCCATTTTTTACTGTTAAGTCTTCAAACTACTCTTATTCTGTGCTTTCCCCTCTTGATAAATCTGACCACTCTGTGATCTCAGTCTCTTCCATTTTTGCTCCCCCTTCACCAATCCCTCCTACTCTGTGCTGGCTTTGGCACTTTGAGCACACTCAACGTGAAGATTTGTGCAACTTCCTCTTTGACTTTCCCTGGGATGACTACTGCTTTCGGTCTAGCAACCTTGATCAGGTAGCCCTAAAAGTTGCAGAGATCATAACCTCGGGAATGCTCCATGGCTATTCAGGCTAGGAATTGGGCACACCAGTCGTACGAAGCCTCTCCTTCTGATTTAAATTGCTCTGCTTTTATTGTAGCCTCTAACTTATCTTGGAGGAATCACATAATCCAAATTTCTAAATCTTCATCCAAAAAATTGGGGGTTTTGTTTAGTTTTCGTCATTACTTTTCCTCTTTACAGTTACCTAAGATTTATAAAGGTCTTATCCATCCTTACGTAGAATACTGCTCACACATCTGGGGTGCTTCTTCTTATACTCATCTCCTTAAAGGTTAACCCTTAAGCAGTCAGACTCATTAATGATCCTTCTCTTACTTCTAATCTGGATTCGCTCTCTCTTCGCCGTAAGGTATCTTCCGTTTCGCTTTTCTATCGCTACTACTTCCATCGCCGCTCTGTTGAGCTGGCGAGTTGCATCCTTCCCCCACTGCCGAGGCCTCGTAACACTCGACAAGCAGCCTCATCTCACAGGTACAGTGTGGAGATTTGTAGCTCGTGGATTGGTCGGTGCAGTGACTGCTTCTTCCCATCTACCTCCAGACTCTGGAACTCTCTTCCTCCTTCTGTCTTTCCTAATTTTTATGACCTTTCATCCTTCAAAAAGCAGATCTATTGTCATCTCAGAGCCTAGTCCTCCATATCTCTGGGTCCTTTGTACTTTGACAGCTTTTTCTGTCTGTCGTTTTTATTTGTGTGACATTACCTCATCTCTGCCTAGTCCTTAACCTTTTTCTTTTCCTTCGTCTTGGTATTTTCTCGTGCCCGGGCCTTTATTGATGAGGGCAGTTTCTGCCTGTCCCGGTGTCACACTCATTAAAAAAAATAATATATATATATATATATATATATATATATATATATATATATATATATATATATATATATATATATATATATATATATATATATATATATATATATATATATATATATATATATATATATATATATATATATATATATATATATTACCCCTGAGGGAGGAGGATTAGAATACTTCCTCCGCGTTCCCCTGCGTGTCGTAAGAGTTGTCCAAATGTGGCGGAGCGAAGCGACTAGGAATCCTCTCGTCTATATTTTATCTTCCCAAAGAGTCAGACCATGTTTCCTTGACACTGCCACTCCCCTTATAAGGAGAAAAATGGTTTATGTATATAGATTGATACCTACAAGCATACATCTAAATATATTTTGACAAAGTCTGTGGCTCAATAAAATAATTTCTTCGCCTAGGGGAAAAAGGTGCGTCGCCAACAATTAAAAAATCAGTTTGGCACTTCAGCAATACTCGCGTTATGGAAAATGGAGAATAATTAAAAGAAATCTAGTCTTAATTTACAATAACACATAACCCTCACCAAAATTTAAAGAAAGAAGCTTAACAAACAGGCTCACTAAGAGAAATGTCTAATCAATTTCACAAAACCTATATACAAAACAGAACCATGAGCAAGCAAACAAATATACAGAAAATTTTATTTCACTAAAAAAATGAAGGTTTTCATAAAATCACTTTAGATGTTAATAAATAATATGGCTTAGATGTTAATTAAATAATATGGTGAAGTGTGGAGACCTTATCCGTATTTGCACTATACTCACTGATTTAGTCAAGCCAGCACATCACAAACACAGGAGGATGTATCGCCCATATTACACCTAAAGAAAATTCTTGGGGGGGGGGCCTCCCTTCCTATGAAAATCCAGGTGAGCTGGCATCAAGCTGACTGGTGAGTACTTGTCGGTTTCAAGCTGATTGGTTAGCGTCTTGCCAACTTGGTTCAATATTTACATTTTGCAAAACTACCATTAAACGAATTAATATGACTATTATATAAATTTCATAATTATATAAAAATATAGTAAATGAACGCTGTAAGAGAAAGGGGTGGAGGGAAACAGGGACTATGGGAACATGCTAATACACATCGGTGTCTACGTACGCCACACACTATATATATATATATATATATATATATATATATATATATATATATATATATATATATATATATATATATATATATATATATATATTTGTTTGCTTAGGTTTTACGTCACGGACTCCCTTTTCTACTAAGGGCTAGGACGGTTGCCTTCTTGCAAAGGACTTGTTTTGGCAGATGTAATCATTCCCCTGAGTGCATGCCCTTGCTAACCTCAGTGACGGGGTGCGAACCCTCGACCTGACGCCTCAGAGTAGCGAACGCTACCGCTTGAGCCAAGGTGGCTACAATATATATATATATATATATATATATATATATATATATATATATATATATATATATATATATATATATATATATATATATATATATATATATATATATATATATATATATATATATATATATATATATATATATATATATATATATATGGTAAGGAAGCCCATCGGTGAAAAAACACATAGGAAAATCGGTTCCGGTTTTACGTCACGGACTCCCTTCTCAACCAAGGGCTAGGACGGTTGCCTTCTTGCGAAGGACTTGTTTTGGCAGATGTAATCCTTACGCTGAGTGCATGCCTTTGCTAACCTCAGACGTGACGGGGCGTGAACCCTCGACCTGACGCCTCAGAGTCGGAGACGCTACCGACTGAGCCACGGCGACTACAAAAAACACATAGGAAAAATAACACTATATTTCGGATCCTAACTGGACTCCTTCTCAAGCACAAGTGCTTGAGAAGGGGTCCAGTTAGGATCCGAAATATAGCGTTATTTTTTCTGTGTAGTTTCACTGATAGGCTTCCTTACTATTTAGTGCTGTATGTTAACAGTAAACCATTTTCCCCTTGTAAGAGATGTGGCTGAGTTAAAGGAAAATACTTTAACTACTTGAAAAGAGAAAATACCGAGGAGGGGATTCCCAGTCCCCTCGCTCCGTCCCACTTAGTGGACTCTTACGATACACAGGGGAACACGTAGGCAGTATTTTAGCCCTCCTCCCTCAGGGATATATATATATATATATATATATATATATATATATATATATATATATATATATATATATATATATATATATATATATATATATATATATATATATATATATATATATATATTTCTTTACTAAGACAGAAACCCCATCAAAGCATAATTTTATGAAAATGCTATAATATAATGGGTTTATTTTCTTAACTTTACTAAGCTGTGGACTCCTCTTCTAGAGGACCCAGATACGCTTTTCCACCTTGTGGTGGATGGGCCATGGTGGGCCCGTAGGTGAGTGATCTGGGAATTGATGTCATGTTTATCTGCAAATATAAAGAAAAACTTCAACATATTCTTCACAGGGTTAGTAATCTCCTTTTATTTTATGTGTCAGTTAAATGCCTTAGGTTATGGGAGAAGAGGAAAGTTTGGATAGGATAGCAATGAAGAAGGGAGAGTTGATGGAGCTGCGTGCACAATTTTAATCCCTGGGAAACCAAGGGGATGGAAGGGTAAATGAGAGATAAAAGAAAAGAAATTTATAAATATATAAAATGGAAAAACAAATGGATAAACAAAAAAATAATAAGAAAAAAGAAAAAACAAATATGCTGATAACCAGCAAGGGCTAGGGTCTCCTTCACGAAACCAGGTAAAAACAATTAGACTAATTATAAAAATAGAAACGGAAGCTCTGTACCATATATGCGTTAAATTCCACTTCCCTTTCTTTCACATATTCATTCTGAATACTTTATTCCATATGTAGTTCTTTTTTTTTATTTACGTTTCTGCCCAAATCCTCTTCTTTGTTCAAAACTAGACTCAAAGAAGACTCGAACTTCTGCAGGATCTATTCCGCCGATGCGACGTGGGAGAAATGCTGTACAAACGGTGGGAAGGAAGACGTAATATCCTAGTCTTTCAGTATGATATCAGTGGAAGACGTCTAGTAAATGATGAGAACCCGCAACAAGAAAACTGGAGTTTTCAAAGTGGGGGTTCTTGAACCCTATCAAGTATATATATATATATATATATATATATATATATATATATATATATATATATATATATATATATATATATATATATATATATATATATATATATATATATATATATATATATATATATATATATATATCTATATCAAGTATATATATATATATATATATATATATATATATATATATATATATATATATATATATATATATATATATATATATATATATATATATATATATATATATATATATATATATATATATATCAAGTATAGATATATATATATATATATATATATATATATATATATATATATATATATTATATATATATATATATATATATATATATATATATATATATATATATATATATATATATATATATATATATATATATATATATATATATATATATATATATATATATATATATATGCAGTGTAAATTCGTATACCAATTAGATTACTAGTATATCTTTGTATTTCTCATATTTACTGCTAGCATATATCTTATGCTCTATATGTTGCACAGCTATATATGTGTTCTATATTTACTAATGTTATAAAATGTAAGTCTTAAATTCGCTATTGGACTTGAATTTTCCTGCTAGTATGTTGGTTCGCTGAGGATTTAAACATCTTTTCGAAAATAGGAGGTACTGGACTCCTATGGCTACTTAAAACAGAACAAAAAACACGCTAGTTAGGATTCATTAGATTTACTGTTAGTTGTCATGTGCGTCTTAAATGTAAATACTAGAATGCTATACATTTAAAACAATTATATATTCATGCTTTACAGTTACTATTAACCAATATTACATTTACAATATATGTATTAACGCATCTTAATATTTGATGATAATATTATGTCTTTGTCTGGGATTTATTGATAGCAATCATATATGTCTTACATATTATGCTAATACTGTATTTATGTATATATTAAGTTGAAGTCAGTACTGACGCATGCGTCTTACTTGTACTGAACTTATTTATGTACACAGATTTATTGCTAACATATATGTACATATATAACATTTACGCAAACTATTGACATACATTTATGGTGTCCCCATTCTGTACTAGAAAAACTAAAATACAAAAATGCAAAATGATATATGTCTCCTGTACTTCAAGAAAAAAAAACAGTAAAAGAAAGTGAGTGGGTGAGTGGAAGGAAGGTTCATGAACCAGCCAGCACGAGCACCCAAGCTGAAGAAAGCCTTACTTTACAGAGGGCGGGTGGGGGAAGTAATTTGTGTAATTAACATCTATCTCATCATCTTTTTATTCTACTGTCGTCGCTAGTTGAGAAAATGAGAAGCGTTTTTCCAACCCCAGTTATTTTGGGTCTCGATACAGCCGCAGTGTCGCCCAGAAATGATGGGAGAGAATTTAATAGGGAGTTGTTTGGAGCTGATATTAGGGGAATGAGTAACATGAGAGGTTTGGAAATGCTAAGGCTCACTCCCTTTGCATTATTGCATGCGGTACAACGTGAAGGAGTCAGAATGACAGCACGGAAGAGAACGAACGGAATTCCTACTCATCGGATTTTTTGGCTCATTGTTGTTTGGTTGTGGTTTTTAAGGATTATCTGGTCCAAGAGGTTATTCACATCTTGTGTGTGGTTTTTTTTTTAAATTAGTTAAAGTTTGAAATTTTTAATGCATTTGGTGCAACCAAACCGATGTTCTGTTAGTAGATGAAATTTGGATTTATTCGGTCAAAGAGGATAATGAACTTCTGTGTGTGTGTGTGTGTGTGTGTGTGTGTGTGTGTGTTTATTTTTATTTTTTTCATATTGGTGGTAAACGTGGATTACTTGATCCAGAATATTAGATTTTTTTTTTTTTTAGTTTTTGCTAATGGCTGTTATCAAGTAATGATAACGACACCCAGTACATGTAATAATCAGGTAAATTGTTAGGTTAGCTTTTTTTTTCTTTCTTTTTTAAGAGTGTGACACCGGGACAGGCAGAAACTGCCCTCATCAACAAAGGCCCGGGCACGAGAAAATACCAAGACGAAGGAAAAGAAAAAGGTTAAGGGCTTAGATTAGGTTTGATGAATACCTCACCTAATCTATACTTACCTAACATAACATGACCTGACAACTTATATATATATATATATATATATATATATATATATATATATATATATATATATATATATATATATATATATATATATATATATATATTATATATATATATATATATATATTTTTTTTTTTTTTTTTTTAAAGTACCGGGAGTCGTTAACTTTACCTAATCCCAATTCTGGTTTATCTGGTGCAGAAAGTTGACAAAGTTTTGTATTTTCTATTTGCAGATGATGATCATTTCTAATAATTCTCTGCTCCAAGATGAAACTGGATGTTTGCGATTACCAATTGCGAATGGCTCTGGTTTTGGCATGAGATATATATAACCATTAAACGCAAGGATGCATTGAAATGCAAAGCACTAACCAAGTCTTCGGGGAAAGAACTTCAGAGAGAAAATAAATTATATCAAGCATAAATAAAAAATAGAAGCATAAAGCATGTAGTGGTATAAATAACAATATTATTAAGTGTGAATTTCCTTTCAGATTGTCTTATTAACATATGACCACTTAAAAAGAAAAAAAATAGTCAAGAGAGCACAAGAACTTGGCACTATTAACACACTTGATCTAAAAAAAGATAATACAAAAAAAAATCTATTCACTTAATAATGAATGTTATTAGAAAAATAATGCTTCACATTTTGCAAGGGTAATATATATATATATATATATATATATATATATATATATATATATATATATATATATATATATATATATATATATATATATATATATATATATATAGAGAGAGAGAGAGAGAGAGAGAGAGAGAGAGAGAGAGAGAGAGAGAGAGAGAGAGAGAGAGAGAGAGAGAGAGAGAGAGAGAGAGAGAGAGAGGAGAGGAGAGAGAGAGAGAGAGAGAGGAACATTCAAAACGCTGATATTGTGTGTGTGTGTGTGTGTGTGATTACCTAATTGTGATTACCTAATTGTGTTTACGGGAAAGAGCCCAAAGCTCGTATCTTCCCGTCTCCTGATCGGTTCCATTTTCGACTTAGTGATACTTATCGTACCTGTCCTTAAAACTATGGATTGAGATAGCATTAACTACCTGTGTGTGTGTGTGTGTGTGTGTGTGTGTGTGTGTGTGTGTGTGTGTGTGTGTGTGTGTGTGTGTGTGCAAGTGTCGCATGACTGAAGTCTTGCTGAAGTCACATGAAAGCCTGCTGAAGCCAGGATCTGAAACTGTAACAAATCTGGAGGAGTAACGGTTGAGGGCACAGATGTTTTATTACATACCCTCACTTTTATTGGGTTTTAGGTCCAGACCATGCTTCCCCTTGGTGCCACCAAGGTTTATGGCTAGACACATGGAACTAATTTCCAGCACCCTGCACCCCAAGAGGCCTAAAATATAAGGGACCCTCGGTCCTCGAAAACACCACCCAAGGTTGTAAACATTTGACCCATATTTGTATGTACATGCCCTGGAGATTGAGATGCCCCAATAGCCACGGGCGATTTAGAACTTCTTCTGTTTAATAGGCCTGCTGAAACAGCCCCTCCCCAAAGAGGAGGGACTCTTCTTTGAACCTGAATTCTATTGGCAGAACTGGATTACGCGACACGCCCTGCCCGTGGGGTATTTCAAGAATCCCCGAGGCAGACAGAGAGTCAGTAAGCATTTTCCCAGGGGCACGAATAGATCATAGATTTTGATAGTCATAGGGTGGGGGGCATTGAGGTATCGAATATGTTGTACTCTATAAAAATAGAATTTAAAGGAACCACCGCTTGTCCATTCTTACCTTGCACCATTCTGGTATTAATAGTAATGTAAGTAATTAAAGTCCTTGCGACATCTGGTGGCAGCGCGGTAAGATCCCACGTCAAAATACATACGAAGAGACAATCTCAGACGAAACCTGTGCGAAGAAAATAAAGAATGGCAAACGCAGAAATCCAACATGTCCCAATACAAGAAATGAGTGACGAGGACAAACACCGGAGAATTTTCGAATTGGAGGAGCACGTGCGGAGCCTACAAACCCCCGCCGATGCCGCTCCGTCGAGAAGGAACTTGGTCAACGCCGACAGAGAAACCGACGCCTCAAACATCGACGAACAGCCCGCCACTCCGAGCCCCGTGGTGACACAGGGAACGCAGCAGGCCATCCCTCCACCCCGTGCCCTGGTTGTAAAGGCGCCTTGAGTCCAAGATTCACCTTTATACTTCGACGGCGCAAATGTAAAAGACCTCGAATGTCCGTCCATAATTCCCGCAGCTGACTTCCTGAAATACTTGGGTCTGCGGATGAGAAGTGACGAGTGGTCAAACAGAGAATATTATGAAACTTTTATGGAACTATTCCTAAGATATTTCATAGTGAGTCAAAGTGTGACTGGAGCATTGAGTAAAAAAGCCCCTTGCCAAAAGTACATGTCGCCGGATCCAGCCAAGAAGATGGTGATTCGTCGATTCTACGCGAGAGATGGAGAAGCTGGGGGAACCCCCTGCACCCAGAAGGAAGAAGAACCCCCTCCTCCATTGCCTTCTGCCATGATGTTCTTCAGGAACACCTCCTCAAAATAGCTAAGTACTTGTGATCTGTATCCAGTGCATAATGGCACAATTAGTAAAAGAAATTGCGGTCGGTGGACGCGGCCATTTTATCTTGTAGTTATGCTTTGACTCAGCCAACGCGCCTATGAGGGGTGTGGCTCCTAGTAAATTAATAAAAGTAGAATTTCTGTACCCATTATTAACATGGATAATTTGTACTAATAGCTATAAGCAGTAATAAACTCCATATTTACAATAATTTAAAGAATATAATGACTAATTGCATTTAAAGGGTGTTCCATTCATTTGTATTATTGCCTAAGTTAATTATTAAACAGGCGAATGCATTGATATTAATTGGAAAAATTTAATGTACGTGAAATTATTATTATATTAATTCCTTAAAGTGAAGACTAACTGAGTCTACAAATAGAATGTAAGTAGTAGAATTTTTATATACTCCAAAATGCACGTAAGAATTATAGTGAGAAATATACTTGAATCCGCTTTTAAGGTTTTTCTGTTATCACGTGAGATTTCCAAGAAAGGAATGCGGAAATGACCAATCGATCTTCCAACCTCGTTATTATAAAGATATAGTAATTGTACTGATCTTTGATATTTAAAGTACGTGTAAAGTAATTTTTTTTATTAATCTCTTAAAGTGTAAGAAATCGAGTGAGAAAAAAATTTAACAGAAATGACAGATCGTTCTTTTAATGTTGTTTTGATGGGGAATTGATATTACGATATGTGTGTGGCATTTCTTTTTGAAGAATAAGAAATTTTGTGATATTATTTAGAGATGAGTTTTTTAATTTCGCGCTACGCAGGCAAAAATAAAAGTAAAATCGAGTGAATATGTGCTGTTTTGGAATAGGGAGGGTGTTTCAGTGTCGCCCTAACGTTGAATAACCATTGTACAAAATGGAAATAAATGTTTGTTTGTTTGTTTGTCAAGGGGGTAGATAGGGACTTAGGACTGGTGAGGCAGTCATGGGACCACGCGGCCAAACGGAGATTTCACCTCTACACTCCTTCAGAGTGGTAGGGGAAGGGAAACTAACATGTTGTATATAGAAGGGAATTTTACAGAGAGAAAGGGAATGCAAGTTTGAATGTGAGCAAATGTGAGAGAGAATAAGTGTGAATGACTGGGGGTATAATGGGGGGGTTGCTCTAGGGGGTGAAATCGCTGGAAAGACCGTTGGGAAGCATGATTCGGGGAGTCTGCGAGGGTAGTTCCCTTGCTCCGCCGGGTCTTTGCGCAGGCCATATCAGCGTAGTTTTAATGCGAGGTGCGTAGCCATTGAAATATCTATTGAGGGATATCTTTGAGAAAATAATTCTCCACCTGCCCAGATATGGTTGAGATGCCAAGTTTGTTTTATTTTTGTTTCGTCCCCTACTCCGCTAATGAGATTATTATTCGATTTCCAAGAATTACAAGATAGATATTAAGTGATAAAGGACGTGAATCTATGAATGATTCTTTATTTTCCTTTCTAGCTGCAGTATATACATCATTTGTCCGAAAGGATATGTTAGATATATAAAATAAAACTTTGAAGGTTTTAGCCATGATAATGTTTATTAAAATTATTTCAGCTTGGTCATAAAGAAAGAGTGTGAGCTGACACGAAATGACAACAAGAATGTTACACAGCCGTTTCCCGTATTTGAAAGAGCAGAAGTTGATCCAGAAGCTGAAGGAACAGGGGAGAAAACAGTGCCCAGGTGCGCACCTCCCTGCAAAAGCTAGTCAGCCGCAGCCCTAAAGGCAAACCTCGGGCAGTATAAGAGAAGAGAAAAAAAATATATTAATAAAAGGGAGGGTAATAATAAAAGTACCCAACCGTGCGTAAGTATGAGCAAACAGGCAGAACAGTTATATGTCAAACTTCCCCCTGTTCTGGAGGTAATTCTGTTGTATAGTAATTCAAATGAGTCAAATTCAAGATAGTAGAAGAATACATATATCTCCTATATTAATTGTTCATGTACAACTCCTTACGAGATTATGAAACTTGAGCAAAATGCATTCTTTACTGTTGCGAATGAAATATGATTTTTGTTTTTCTTATTGCATACACAGAGACAGACTTTTTATATTTTTTCAGATTCCCGTCTTTGTTATATAGTTTTTTGTGTGAAGAAAAACCTTTAATATCTTATCCCTTTGATATATATTATAATTATTTAAAGTTTTGAAAAAGATTATCTAGAGATAACTATTGTTAATTACTATCATTGTCGTGAAATTGATATTACATTTGAGCTAATTAAGATAATTGAGATTCTCAGAGATTATATGTTGAGTTTTAAATTTAAAAATAATGATACTTAAGTCCTTTAAAGATGTTTGTTAAGAAAAAGATATTTGTACTTTTGTTGATAATAGTAGAGATATTGTCACATGTGATTGTAATATTTTGCTTCAATTCCATCAGAGATATATTGCCTTATAGAGAGAATGTGCTTCGACTCAACCCTCTGATTTATTGCAAGAAAAAGATTGTCATAATAAATAAGGATGTGTATGCTTTTTCAGTAAAGGCTTTTGCAATGTTAAACAGAAAGGAATGGATTTATGCTTCAATGTTTCTGCAGTTGTACACTAAGTTATTTTGTTTTTGTTTTTTTTCTTTATAAATGTTAGAAAATGATTGCAGTTGCACTCTGTCTCTTTGTATAGTTGGGCAGGAAGTCAAGTCATCAAGAAGTGCTTTAAAAGCGAAAAATATATGTTTTTTTTTAAGGAAAAAATATTCTCTCTCTCTCTCTCTCTCTCTCTCTCTCTCTCTCTCTCTCTCTCTCTCTCTCTCTCTCTCTCTCTCTCTCTCTCTCTCTCTCTCTCTCTCTCTTTCTCTCTCTCTACTCTGAGACTGACATGTGCTCCTTCCGATGCTAAGAGAATGTTGCCGTCATTGATTCTTTTTTTTTTTCCAGTGATGCTAGGCGATAATTGTGCCTACATTTGATTTCAGTTGATAAATTTTTGCATGCTGTTATTGCATAAATACTGATAAGACATCATCAGTACCGATTTTTGCATAAATATTTTTGCCTCATATTGCAACTGTTTAGACTAGATAAAACTCCCATTGACAAATTGGGGAACCCGAAGGTTGCCACTTATGATATATATATATATATATATATATATATATATATATATATATATATATATATATATATATATATATATATATATATATATATATATATATATATATATATATATATATATATATATATATATATATATATATTTATATATATATA
>JAXCGZ010000251.1:40000-47500 GCA_037179515.1 Halocaridina rubra
GGGCAAACCCACTCATCAGACAGGCACTTGATAAGGAGAAGACAGTGGTAATCTCAGGCATAAGTGAATCCCAGGAGCCAACATGGCAGGGGAGACTTGAAGAAAATAAAACTAACGTTGTAGACCTGATAAGAAAGCTTGGAGTAGTATGTGGTCCTGAGGATATTGTAAACATACACCAACTAGGTAAATATTCGAGGGAAGGAAAGCCGAGACCAACAAAGGTAACCTTTGAGAGAGGGGAGACATGTAGGGAAATATTGTTGAGAAAAAAAAGTCTAAAAGACCTTCAAGAATGCAAAGAAGTGTTCATTAGACGATACAGAACACAGGAAGAGATGGGAAAGATCAAAAACTTGTTGCAAGAGGCAAGAAGGTTAAATGATGAAAGAAATGAAGAAGAGAAGAAAAATTTTCGTTACGGAATACTTCCAGACAAAGGGGAGATAAAGAAGATAATGACAGAAGATCAGGGGATGGGGCCTCATTAAGATTGTTATACACAAATGCTGATGGATTAGCTGGTAAGGCAGTAGAATTAAAAGATAGGATTCACAACAGTAAGGCAGATATAGTAGCAATTACAGAGACTAAGTTGAGTGAGGACATAAACAGCGTCACAGTTTTTCCTAAGGGCTTCAGAATACTAAGGGTCGAAAGATCTGAGAGGACTGGTGGAGGGATAGCACTGCTCATAAGTGAGAGGATTCAAGTTGAAGAAATAAACTTGGCTATAGAAAGTGAGTTCAGGGAATTTCTTGTTGCTCGCATAAATACTGGGTCAGAGAGCATTATAATAACTGTTGTATACAACCCACCAAGGAACCAAAATAGGCTTGAAATTTATGAGGAAAGTCATATAGGTACGATTGAAGTCATAAACTCAGTTGTTAACATGGCGCGGGAGAAAAAATGTAGGATTTTGATTATGGGAGACTTTAATCATAAAGAGATAGATTGGATAAATCTTGACCCACACAGTGGTGAGGACTCCTTTGGGGCAAGATTCCTAGATTGCGTACAAGGGAATTTCCTACACCAACATGTAATGGAACCAACAAGAGCCAGGGGTGGGGATGAGCCATCACTACTTGATCTGGTGTTCACAGATAATGTGTTGGATATTGAAAATATTGAGTATGAACCACCAATTGGAAAGAGTGACCACTGTGTGTTGTTGATGGAGTATATCATTGAAGACATTCTTCCTGAGAGTAGAGGCACTGAGGACATGAGGAGGAACTATCAGAAAGGAGATTACATCAAAATGAATGAGCTTTTTGCAGTTATTGACTGGAGAACCTTATTTTACAACAAATCTGTACAAGAAATGTATGACATCTTTTGTGAGAAATATGGGAAGATAGTAGATTGCTGCATACCTGTCACCAAAGTAGGTGTAATTCATGCCAGAGAGAAATGGTTCGATAATGGGTGTAAAAGAGCTAAGGAGTGGAGAGACAAATGCTGGAAAAGGTATAGGAGGAGAAAAAACATAAATGCCTGGCAAACCTACAAAAGAGCAAGAAATGACTACCTAAGTAAAAGGAGAGAGGCAGAGAAAGATTATGAGAGGGACATCACCAGGAAGGCTAAAGAAAATCCCAAGCTTTTCCACAGCTTTATCAGAGGAAAACTGAAGGTAAAAGAACAGGTTTTAAGGCTAAAGAGAGCGGATGGAAGCATCACTGAGACGGACGAAGAGATCTGCAAAGAATTGAACAAGGAGTTTCAGTCAGTATTTACAGTAGAAAATACCCCACCCCCTCAGATTGCAGTGATAGAAGCTCAAGGGCCGGTATTAGAGAACATCAACCTTACAGCCACAGAGGTATGCAAAGCGCTGATGGATTTAGATGTTCATAAAGCTACAGGTCCTGATGACATATCCCCTCATGTGCTTAAAAAATGCGCAAACACAATATCAGTGGCACTAAGTATCATATTTAAGGAGTCATTGGAGTCGGAGGAGATTCCAAGATGCTGGAAACAAGCAAATGTGATACCTATCTTCAAAAAGGGAAGGAGGGATACGGCTCTGAACTATAGACCAGTTTCCTTGACCAGCATAGTTTGCAAACTTATGGAGAAACTACTAAGGAAACATATCTCTCTTCACTTGGAATCCTTCAACTTTTTGTCAGTGAGGCAACATGGCTTCAGAGAAGGAAGATCAACAGTAACAAACTTATTAGAATTTTATGATGAGGTAAGCCAAATCTTACAGGAAAGAGAGGGCTGGGCAGATTGCATATTCCTAGACTTCCAGAAAGCGTTTGACACTGTTCCACATGGGAGACTTATTAAGAAGCTGCAATCAATGGCTAGAATAGGTGGAAATGTCTTGGAATGGATAAAAACTTACTTAGAAGGAAGGGAACAGAGGGTTAGAGTAAGACACTCAGTGTCTGAATGGAGAAGAGTTAGTAGTGGAGTCCCACAGGGTTCAGTTTTAGGGCCACTTTTGTTCCTTGTATATGTAAATGACCTACCAGAGTCTGTAAATTCATTCATGAATATGTTTGCAGATGATGCAAAGATTGTGAAGAAAGTAAAAAACGAGAACAATGGTAGAGAACTTCAGGAGGATCTAAATAATCTGCATGAGTGGTCAGAAAAGTGGCTAATGAAATTCAATATCTCAAAATGTAAGGTAATGAGAATGGGTACAAGTGCAAGAAGGCCCAAGCTTGACTACTCGGTGGCTGGAGTACAACTTCAAGAGACAGAAAATGAGAGAGATCTAGGAGTAAACATACTGGCAGATTTGTCTCCAGAAATACATATAAATGGCGTAGTAAGGGCAGCATATGCATTCTTATCAAATGTAAGGGTAGCCTTCAGGCACATGGACAAGGAAATGTTCAGAAATATTTATGTAACCTATGTGAGGCCAAAACTTGAATATGCAGCCCCCTTTTGGAATCCGCACTTGAAAAAGCACATAGCTAAGCTTGAAAAAGTTCAAAGACATGCCACGAAACTGGTGCCAGAAATACGCAATCTCGGTTATGATGAGAGGCTGAGGGAATTAGACTTGCCATCACTCGAAGCTAGAAGAGTAAGGGGGGATATGGTGACAGTCTTTAAATTCCTTCATGGTTATGATAGAGTGGATAGGGATCGATATTTCGATATGGCTGGCTCTAGAACTAGAGGTCATAGTTTGAAGCTTCGGAAGAAAACTTGTTTGCAGGATGTAAGGAAATACTTTTTCAGTGTAAGAGTAGTTGATAATTGGAATTCGCTAAGCGAGGAGGTAGTTAATGCTACCTCAATCCATAGTTTTAAGGACAGGTATGATAAGTATCACTAAGTCTAAAAATGGAACCGATCAGGAGACGGGAAGATACGAGCTTTGGGCTCTTTCCCGTAAACACAATTAGGTAATCACAATTAGGTAATCACATACATACATACATACATACATACATACATACATACATACATACATACATACATACATACATACATACATACATACATACATACATACATACATACATACATACATACATACATACATACATACATACATACATACATATATATATATATATATATATATATATATATATATATATATATATATATATATATATATACACACACACACACACACACACGCATCTATATATATATATATATATATATATATATATATATATATATATATATATATATATATATATATATATATATATATATATATATATATATATAAATATATATATATATATAAACTCTCAACTAATATATTCGCCCCCCAAATCACCCCTTTCTCATTAAAATAATCAACTTTAAATACGGGACAGTGTCACAGGCACTCCATTTCACTTAAATATAATGTATGAATAATATATTATTACACTACATCCATGGCTTCAATACATATATTTCGTTGCCTGTAGATCACGCACATTTTAGTTTAGTTTTTTATTTAAGTAGATACTCAGTTGGTATCGGTGAAATATGGTGTCTCCTTGAATGTGTAATTACCTAATTGTAATTACCTAATTGGGTTTACAGGAAAGAGCCCAAAGCTCGTATCTTCCCGTCTCCTGATCGGTTTCATTTTATACTTAGTGATACTTATCATACCTCTCCTTAAAACTATGGATTGAGATAGCATTAACTACCTCCTCGCTTAGCGAATGCCAATTATCAACTACTCTTACACTGAAAAAGTATTTCCTTACATCCTGCAAAGAAGTTTTCTTACGAAGCTTCAAACTATGACCTCTAGTTCTAGAGCCTGCCATATCAAAAAATCGATCCCTATCCACTCTATCATAACCATGAAGGAATTTAAAGACTGTTACCATGTCCCCCCTCAATCTTCTAGCTTCGAGTGATGGTAAGTGTGTGTGCATGTGTATGTATATATATATATATATATATATATATATATATATATATATATATAATATATATATATATATATATATATATATATATATATATATATATATATATATATATATATATATATATATATATATATATATATATATATATATATATATATATATATATATAAATATATATATAATATATTCGAGACCAGAGTGGTGTACGATTATATAAACATTTTCAGTTCCCAACAGAGATATCAACGTGATGCCACAAAAGAGGTTCGATCGTACATCAGGTGGTACTGACATTCATTTTGCAGACAACATACACAAAACTTTATAGCGCTATTCATAAATCCTCTTGACTTTAAGGCAATGGTAACAGATTGTATACGCACATATGTATAATCTCTCTCTTTTCTTTGCTTTTCTTTTCTACAGAGTGTTTCCAAGACAAACATTATTGCTTTTTTCGAAGCACGAGTTTGTGAAGACTTTGTTTCAACATGATCTCAAGACATCGAATGGTGTGCGTTTACGGAGTCTGCTTCACTGGCATATGTCTTTGGAAATGACAGGAGATAATTGTCCTCTCTATTTCCTCAAGTGAATATGTCGAAGACATGCTGTACAAACGACTGTGCTGTGTTGAACTCCTAACGTATTATTAACCCCCACCCTTCATAAATAAGCTTAAGGAAAAAAAAATTTGGGAAGGACCTAACAAGATCAAGCTTCTCCGTTCAATCACTTCACATGCTAATGATTCGAGGCTTGTTGTATAAATACTGCGAAGTCATATGGTAATTAGAAAGGAAAGCTTGGAAAAGTTTGTACTGAAGTCCGTTTACTTCTCCAGTGCTCTCAAAGAGAAGATAGAACTGGAATCTATAATCAACTGAAGCATCTCTAATGTTTAAGGCACCAGGAATGAACCTGGAATCTATGATCAATTGAAGCATCTCTAATGTTAAAGGCATCTGGAATGAACCTGGAATCATCAACTTCCAAGAATTAGAATTTTTAATTAGGCTTCATATTTTAATACAAAAGGAAGAAAAAACCTGGAAAACTAAAGCTCCAGAGGTTTACAATTTTTGGTTATGTCTCTGAATCCAAAAGACGAGGAATAATAAATCTGAAATACTTCCCCAAAGAAATCGGGATTCTATGCTTTGCCTCTACACATTTTGTTGAATACACGAAGAGTAATTCTTTAATAATATGATTGCAGTCAATAACAATTCCAAGAGTATGTAGCACTCTTACTTATTGAGGCTAGCTATCCGAAATTTTAAACATTTATTATTCCAGATATTCATACCTTTTCCAATGCAGTCATAATTCCAGACACATCCTTAGCTTGTTATTATCTATGCCACTCATTTCTTTTATGAATGTGACATCAGGACAGGCAATCAAATTGCCCTCAGCTGGCCCAGGAATCAAGAAAACGTCCATACCAAGAAAAAAGAATATATAAATGGAGTTACGCATTGAAATGATTCGAATGTTTTACCTCCTGTATTGGAGAGTATAGTCTCAGACCTGTAGGAGAGGATATAATGCTTAGAGTACTCACCAACACAATTCATAAAATGAACTAGAAATTTTCTTAATATTTCAAAACAACAAATAGAACACTGGCAATGTCACCCTCTGTAATATTGGAACTTTGCAAGTTCCAATTCGCTCTCTTTTACGACGTTTGTGACCAAGTGCACACTGCGATATGCTCCTGATTCATAGGACCAGGTTCGAATCTTTTCCAGTGGAGGGTAAAAGTATGGAATTACATACAATAATTCACTTGAACTATTCACAATTTTTTTAATTTCAAAAGTTCTAATTATTCATTTTTTTCTAGTTACTTAAAAATAATGCTATTGGAATTTCTAGTCACACATATTTGCAGTCATGCTCAAATTATGCTTATTTGTATGTCAAGATTTGTAATATTACAATTCTTCTTCTTCTTCTTCTTATTATTATTATTATTATTATTATTATTATTATTATTATTATTATTATTATTATTATTATTATTATTATTATTATTATTGTTATCATTATTATTATTATTATTATAATTATTATAACAACAACAACAACAACAATAATAATGATATTAATAATAATAATAATAATAATAATAATAATAATAATAATAATAATAATAATAATAATAATAATAATAATAATAGTAATAATAATAATAATAAAAATAATAATAATAATAATAATAATAATAATAATAATAATAATAATAATAATAATAATAATAATAATAATAATATCTATTATTATTATTATTATTATTATTATTATTATTATTATTATTATTATTATTATTATTATTATTATTATTATTATTATTATTGTCACGAGTTGATAGGGAAGAGTTGTGAGCAAGTTACAATAGTACACAATACGGGGAAGTCACTTGAAAGCTGTCAAAAGGTTAGATATGATTAGCGCAGTGCATCTGAAATCGCATGTATCAGGGAATGGACGAGTGGTTGTGGAGGTAAGTCATTGTATGAAAAAAGCTAGTAAATGTCTAGATGAGAATGAGAAGTGGTTAGGTCTCACGGTTGAAGATCCCTACCCATTTACTCAGTGGATAACCCAAGCAGGATGGTAGGGAGGGAAGTATGGCAATCCCTATTCTCCAAACACATAAGAGAACTAATTAAGGCATGTTTGGCTTATTGTGAATGTGTGTTGCTTGACTCAGCCACCCCCTTACAAGGGGCATTGTGGCCACTGTATATGTAACAGAAAGTGTGTGAGCATCGAGAATAGTAAATGTGACTGGTTAGAGATGAATGTGGGGTTGCATCAGGGTTGTGTGATGTCTAGTTGTTCAATGTGCATTGTATATGGATGGAGTTGAAAGGGATGTAGCTTAAATGTAAGAGTACTAAGCCGAAGCTTGTAATAAATGGTTGAGTATGGAGGACTATGGAAAGTGAATCAATTGCTATTTGCAAATAAAAGGAGGCTGTTGGTTTATTCTTTTTCTATGAGTGTGACACTGGAACAAAAAAGAAAACTACCCTCTTCAGGCCCGGACACCAAAACATTAAGACGAATACAAAGTAGAAGGTTAAGAACAAGGCAGATATAATGGAATGGTACATAA
>JAXCGZ010000251.1:52500-65000 GCA_037179515.1 Halocaridina rubra
CAAAAGAGCAACACTAAAACAGCTTAACTCTAATAGAGCGGCGCCAAAAGGGCGACGCCAAATAGCCCATTTTGCATACATACATACATACATACATATATAAAATACGAAAATCTCGTCAACGTCTTTTTATATATCATAATTGTGTGTGTATTTGAGAGAGAGAGAGAGAGAGAGAGAGAGAGAGAGAGAGAGAGAGAGAGAGAGAGAGAGAGAGAGAGAGAGAGAGAGAGAGAGAGAGAGAGAGAGAGAGAGAGAGAGAGAGAGAGAGAGAGAGAGAGAGAGAGAAGAACATGAAAATAACAAAACCATAAAGAAGACAACATTAAAAAATGACATGATACACAAACATCACCAAAGGAAATCATACGGGAGGCAAGAGGTTAAGAAAAGAACCGAGCTTTGGATCCCAAAATATCTCAAATATGCACTTAAACAAGTGTTTAGGTGTCAGAGAAGTGTCTCAGAAAAAGACTTAGACCCGACCAAATGAGTCTTCAATATCTATAAAAATATATATATATAAAATAAAATAAATAAAAATAATTTTTTTAAGCCAAAAAAAAAAAATAAATAAAATAAAATAAATAAAAATAATTTTTTTTTTAGCCAAATAGACATGGAAGAATTTTATGCGCGAGTAAAAACGCAGGAATTTTCTTCTTGTCTTACAGATAATACAACTTTAGTTCATAGCATATAGATCGCTTTTGACTCCCAGCGCGCTGCTTCCCGATGGTCAGATAAGGATAAAAATACTCTTATTATATGGACGACTAAGAACTATCGTATTTTCATTTATACTGAAAAGTTAAATTACATCTTCATTTTATCGAGCCCTATCGTTTGCTTTTTATCACAGCATGCGACTTCCTGATTAAAAAAAAAAAAAAAAATCTATCGCTCGCGGGTTCCTTAGGTTTGAAGCAAGTTGTGGGCATCGTTACGACTTTCTTGTTAGCTGTGTTAAGAGATAAGACCACAAGATTAGGGAGATAATGGGGTGGATAACAAGGGAATTCGGGAAACGATAAAAACACGAATGATCGTCAACAAAATACCTAACAAAGATTTCACACTACACACCGAACACAAACACACCTCTCTCTCTCTCTCTCTCTCTCTCTCTCTCTCTCTCCCCTCTCTCTCTCTCTCTCTCTCTCTCTCTCTCTCTCTCTCTCTCTCTCTCTCTCTCTCTCTCTCTCTCTCTCTCTCTCTCTCTCTCTATATATATATATATATATATATATATATATATATATATATATATATATATATATATAGAGAGAGAGAGAGAGAGAGAGAGAGAGAGAGAGAGAGAGAGAGAGAGGAGGGTCGGGCCACAACCATGATTGCCACACATATATAAATATGTGTGTGTATGCATATATACATGTGTGTCTACCGTGAGCTTAAAAGTAATGTTCGAATTATGCACTTTCAAAACTTCCTACAGTCTATCAATGCTCATACTAGTAGTTCTAAAATCAGGCAGTCAATTAATGCTCTGGTAGGCAAAAACATCAGTGTGTCACAAACAAATGATTCCCAAACTCTTGCTGAAGAACTTCTCTTACAATACTCTAAGACATCTTCCTTTGAAAACCTTCCTTGCGATATTCAACAACGATTAAGCTTGACTTTAAAAGAATGATGAACGTAGAATTATCTTGTGCAAGAACAATGGAAAAGGACAAAGTCATTGACTACATAACCAAAAATGAGTTGGACTTTGCTCTCTCCCATGGGAAGAGCACCTCTCCGGGTGAGGATGGCATTACGTACCAAGTAATCCGAGATCTCAATGATGATATTTGTCATGGTATTAATCCAATTCAGTGTTTATTCAGCACTATTTATAATGAGGGCACACTTCTAGAACAATGGAAAAAAAACCATTATTATTCCAATTCCAAAAAAAGAAAGTACAAAATTAAGACTCTGACATCTTGCTTTTGCAAAGCCTTTGAGAGAGTCATTCTTAACAGACTTGACTTCACTCTCGAGGGAAAATTATCAAATAATTTGTATGGATATAGGAAACGAAAAAGTACCAAAGAGTGTTTTGTAGAATTTATGAATGCTGAGCACTGCTCTGAAGTCACTGTTTTTCTAGATTTGCAAAATGCTTTTGATATTGCAAACAGAATCGTTATTTTGGATCATTTAGCAACTTTAGGGGTCAAAGGTAAACTACTGCAACTAATTAGATGCTACCTAAGTAGTCGAACCTCTAAAGTGTACTATAAAGGCTATCTTACCTCCAGTGAAAAGGAATTTACACTGGGATCTCCTCAGGGAGGAGTTCTGTCTCCCCTTCTCTTTAACATCTTAATGGATAAGCTTCTCAAGTCTCAGATTACCAAATGATGAATGCACCATCATATGTTATGCAGACGACATTTGTATAAGGGCACCTTCTGTCAATGATATGAAAATAATTCTTAATGAATTTTCTCAAGTATCAAAAGACATTGGTCTTGTCATTTCAACTCAAAATACAAAGTACTTTTCCAGTATCTCGCAAGTGCCTCACCTTGTATTAGGCAATCAAATGGTTAAGGTGTGCGAAAATCACAAATATATGGGAATACTAATTCCTTCTCCCCCTCACACAGAGTATGTCAAAGATTTGTGTGAAAGACTGCAACAGAGACTCAGACCATTAAAGCTTCTTGCCAATAGGGTATCTGGTGTTGGTATTAACATATGCCGAACTTTCTGTCTCGCGTATGTCAGGTCGTTAGTCGACTATCACACCCTGCAGCTCTGTACTATGACTACATATATCTTAAGACCCCTAGAAAAAATCAAAACAAAGCTATGAGGATTATTCTTGGCTGCCCTATGAGCACCAGAATTATTAATACGCAACATGAATTAAACCTCCCACCTTTGATAGAACATATCAAACAGTCAGCGGTGATATTTGGTGTTAAATTAGCGAAATCAGCTCAGCCTCATTCATGTAATGCTGGTCATTTGCAAGGGCCGCAGTCAGCGCCAACAATCATTAACTCACTAATAAAAGGTAGCATACATTATGAAAGACAAATTCACCCCAAGATATTTAAGCTTATAACCAATGAGACAAAAAAAAATAATTTAACACTATTTACTGAGAGTGGTCCTGCACGATTAATAAATCCTTGCAAGAGGATTGGGCCAGAAATTCTCTTTCCAATATTATCATCTGGTCCGAATGTCGCTCCAATTATCAATAAAACGTCAATGGTTAGATGAAATTAAAGTCTTTATTGGAACTAGTTTCCCAAATAACAATGAAACACTCTGCATTTACACTGATGGGTCTCACACAAGCAGTACAGGAGGGTCTGGGTGCAGCATTATAGTTTATGAAAATTTTGAAGGGCAGCAAATATTTGACAAAGCACTGAGTATGCCAAAGTGGTCATCAATCACCGAATGTGAAATTGTTGGACTAAAACTTGCTATTGAACATGTTTTCAGTGCTAGGATAAATGCTATCATATTCTGTGACTCACAGAGTGCGCTTCTGTCACTGAGATCATTGAAAAGCTCCTACAAAACTCACATGACTGAAATTCAAGAGGCTCTTATTAACTGCGCAAAATTTAAACTCCAAGTTAAGTTTTCATGGGTACCCTCCCATGTTGGGATAGTAGGTAATGAAAAGGCTGACAGGCTGGCAAAAATGGCAACTGAGAGTTCAGTGTCTGAATCTATAACCACACTGACTCAGTTCAAAACAATGTTGTATAATGAGATTATGGAAGAGCAAGAACTTTCTACACTCACACAACATGTAAGCAGCTGTTCGATCCAACATTACGAAAACTTCAGAAGGCTGAGACACAAATACAGCATGGGTAAAATGCTTACAGGTGACTGTGATAGAGTTGCTGCCCGCATAAGACTTGGTTATAGAAATATATGGGAGGTGAATTGCGAGAAAACTGGTAGAGAGCACCCAGAACACTCAAAATGCCATTTATGTGAGTGTGAAGGGGGCAACAATTTAGTACACTACATTACAGAGTGCACAAAGCTTAAGGACTTCAGACCTCTTGGTCTGAGCTACTTTGAACTTTGTGTGCACTTTTGCGACCCAGAGAACTTATATCCTATACTTAGTGTATACCCAACATTGAAAATGTAATTCTTTTACCCTATCTAAACATATTTAAATTACCTTTTCTATCTGGGGAAAAAAAGAAAAGAAAGGAAAGAAAAAATGGGGGAAAGGTGGAGGGAATACCTCTCTCTCTCTCTCTCTCTCTCTCTCTCTCTCTCTCTCTCTCTCTCTCTCTCTCTCTCTCTCTCTCTCTCTCTCTCTCTCTCTCTCTCTCTCTCTCTCTCTCTCTCTCTCATATGTCTTTTTATATACATAAGCCACTTTTCCCCTTATAAGGTGAGTGGCTGAGTAAAGGAATAATGCTCTGACTTTCTGGGAAGAGAAAGTACAGAGAGGGGGTCTCTCATTCCCTTCGCTCCGCCCCACTTAGTCTACTCTTACGACACGCAGGGGAACATGGAGGAAGTATTCTAGCCCCCTCCCTCAGGAGCTCATATATATTTATATGTGAGTGTGTACATATATACATGTATATATATGTATGTGTATGTCTATATGTATCAATAATTACTACTTTTGATTCGTAACTCTATCTATATACAAAAGCTGTAGTAATGATGAATAATAATAATAATAATAATAATAATAATAATAATAATAATAATTATAATAATAATAATAATAATCAAAATAATAATAATAATAACAATAGTAATAGTAATAGTAATAATGGATTAAGCTGACGTAATTCTCTCTCATGTACATAATTTGAAGGGTAGAGAAGGGGAAGGGCTCTCAGTCTTTCTTTTTCTTTTCCTTCCAAATTTCTCTTCCATTATATGGTGCTGTGTTTATGTGTGTATGTATGTATGCTTAGGTTTATATGTGTACGTATATGCGATTAATTACATGCACTTTCCTTTGTTGTGTTACCCTCAGATGACAATGATGTGTATGAGTATGCATGTATGCATCTTTATCTGTGGAAAGGACAAATAACTCCTTTTGCTGAAATGAATACCACAAACTCTCTCTCTCTCTCTCTCCTCTCTCTCTCTCTCTCTCTCTCTCTCTCTCTCTCTCTCTCTCTCTCTCTCTCTCTCTCTCTCTCTCTCTCTCTCTCTCTCTCTCTCTCTCTCTCTCTCTCTCTCTCTCTCTCTCTCTCTCCTTGATATGTACGACTATGAAGCCCCAGTGGCGTTTCTATTGCTCATCTAATTAATGCATGCATATGTATATGTACCTACTTATTACTCTAACCTGAAAATTGTTATTCTATATCTGCTTCAAATTGTCTGCAGTAGTACTGTTGAAAAGTGGAAATTTAACTTAGATGATAGCACTCAACAAGGGCTATTGAAAATATTGTTACAAATATTACTCTTAATTAATAATCGCAGAGTGCTCATCTGCTATTAATACATGTAAACCATAATAATATTACTCTTAATTAATAATCGCAGAGTGCTCTTCTGCCATCAGTCAATTATTACACTATATTTTATTATTAATTACTTGCTATGATATTTAAAATTAATTGCAAATTCTATTAATATTTTATTTATACATAACCAAATAGATTGTAATGTTTATCAACTGCAATATCACTGGGAGTGCCCATGTGCACATGTTCCCATGTACAGTTATCTGAATAAATAAAAAAAATGTGTCTGTTCATTTGTATATAATGTACTTTATGTTGCCATACTGTGGATTGTGTGTTAGTATGTAGCAACGTTTTATCAGTGTGCACCTCCTTGTAAACTATGTACTATTCTTGGTTGTGTATCCATTTGAAGCATTATGTTGCCATTGGTTTTAATGTGATCATGTAATGTCTAACTCCTTGGCACAATAAATTAATAAAATAAAATAAAATAATAATCTCTCTCTCTCTCTCTCTCTCTCTCTCTCTCTCTCTCTCTCTCTCTCTCTCTCTCTCTCTCTCTTCTCTCTCTTTCTATATATATATATATATTATATATATATATATATATATATATATATATATATATATATATATATATATATATATATATATATATATAATATATATATATATATATATATATGTGTGTGTGTGTGTGTGTGTGTGATTACCTAATTGTGTTTAAGGGAAAGAGCCCAAAGCTCATATCTTCCCGTCTCCTGATCGGTTCCATTTTATACTTAGTGATACTTATCATACCTGTCCTTAAAACTATGGATTGAGATAGCATTAACTACCTCCTCGCTTAGCGAATTCCAATTATCAACTACTCTTACACTGAAAAAGTATTTCCTTACATCCTGCGAAGAAGTTTTCTTACGAAGCTTCAAACTATGACCTCTAGTTCTAGAGCCAGCCATATCAAAATATCGATCCCTATCCACTCTATCATAACCATGAAGGAATTTAAAGACTGTCACCATATCCCCCCTCACTCTTCTAGCTTCGAATGATGGTAAGTCTAATTCCCTCAGCCTCTTATCATAACTGAGATTGCGTATTTCTGGCACCAGTTTCGTGACATGTCTTTGAACTTTTTCAAGCTTAGCTATGTGCTTTTTCAAGTTCGGATTCCAAAAGGGGGCTGCATATTCGAGTTTTGGCCTCACATAGGTTACATAAATATTTCTGAACATTTCCTTGTCCATGTGCCTGAAGGCTACCCTTACATTTGATAAGAATGCATATGCTGCCCTTACTATGCCATTTATATGTATTTCTGGAGACAAATCTGCCAGTATGTTTACTCCTAAATCTCTCTCATTTTCTGTCTCTTGAAGTTGTACTCCAGCCACCGAGTAGTCAAGCTTGGGCCTTCTTGCACTTGTACCCATTCTCATTACCTTACATTTTGAAGTATTGAATTTCATTAGCCACTTTTCTGACCACTCATGCAGATTATTTAGATCCTCCTGAAGTTCTCTACCATTGTTCTCGTTTTTTACTTTCTTCACAATCTTTGCATCATCTGCAAACATATTCATGAATGAATTTACAGACTCTGGTAGGTCATTTACATATACAAGGAACAAAAGTGGCCCTAAAACTGAACCCTGTGGAACTCCACTACTATCTCTTCTCCATTCAGACACTGAGTGTCTTACTCTAACCCTCTGTTCCCTTCCTTCTAAGTAAGTTTTTATCCATTCCAAAACATTTCCACCTATTCTAGCCATTGATTGCAGCTTCCTAATAAGTCTCCCATGTGGAACAGTGTCAAACGCTTTCTGGAAGTCTAGGAATATGCAATCTGCCCAGCCCTCTCTTTCCTGTAAGATTTGGCTTACCTCATCATAAAATTCTAATAAGTTTGTTACTGTTGATCTACCTTCTCTGAAGCCATGTTGCCTCACTGACAAAAAGTTGAAGGATTCCAAGTGAAGAGAGATATGTTTCCTTAGTAGTTTCTCCATAACTTTGCAAACTATGCTGGTCAAGGAAACAGGTCTATAGTTCAGAGCCGTATCCCTCCTTCCCTTTTTGAAGATAGGTATCACATTTGCTTGTTTCCAGCATCTTGGAATCTCCCCCGACTCCAGTGACTCCTTAAATATGATACTTAGTGCCACTGATATTGTGTTTGCGCATTTTTTAAGCACATGAGGGGATATGTCATCGGGACCTGTAGCTTTATGAACATCTAAATCCATCAGCGCTTTGCATACCTTTGTGGCTGTAAGGTTGATGTTCTCTAATACCGGCCCTTGAGCTTCTATCACTGCAATCTGAGGGGGTGGGGTATTTTCTACTGTAAATACTGACTGAAACTCCTTGTTCAATTCTTTGCAGATCTCTTCATCCGTCTCAGTGATGCTTCCATCCGCTCTCTTTAGCCTTAAAACCTGTTCTTTTACCTTCAGTTTTCCTCTGATAAAGCTGTGGAAAAGCTTGGGATTTTCCTTAGCCTTCCTGGTGATGTCCCTCTCATAATCTCTCTCTGCCTCTCTCCTTTTACTTAAGTAGTCATTTCTTGCTCTTTCGTAGGTTTGCCAGGCATTTATGTTTTTTCTCCTCCTATACCTTTTCCAGCATTTGTCTCTCCACTCCTTAGCTCTTTTACACCCATTATCGAACCATTTCTCTCTGGCATGAATTACACCTACTTTGGTGACAGGTATGCAGCAATCTACTATCTTCCCATATTTCTCACAAAAGATGTCATACATTTCTTGTACAGATTTGTTGTAAAATAAGGTTCTCCAGTCAATAACTGCAAAAAGCTCATTCATTTTGATGTAATCTCCTTTCGGATAGTTCCTCCTCATGTCCTCAGTGCCTCTACTCTCAGGAAGAATATCTTCAATGATATACTCCATCAACAACACACAGTGGTCACTCTTTCCAATTGGTGGTTCATACTCAATTTTTTTCAATATCCAACACATTATCTGTGAACACTAGATCAAGTAGTGATGGCTCATCCCCACCCCTGGCCCTTGTTGGTTCCATTACATGTTGGTGTAGGAAATTCCCTTGTACGCAATCTAGGAATCTTGCCCCGAATGAGTCCTCACCACTGTGTGGGTCAAGATTTATCCAATCTATCTCTTTATGATTAAAGTCTCCCATAATCAAAATCCTACATTTTTTTTCCCGTGCCATGTTAACAACTGAGTTTATGACTTCAATAGTACCTATATGACTTTCCTCATAAACTTCAAGCCTATTTTGGTTCCTTGGTGGGTTGTATACAATAGTTATTATAATGCTCTCTGACCCAGTATTTATGCGAGCAACAAGAAATTCCTTGAACTCACTTTCTATAGCCAAGTTTATTACTTCGACTTGAATCCTTTCACTTATGAGCAGTGCTATCCCTCCACCAGTCCTCTCAGATCTTTCAACCCTTAGTATTCTGAAACCCTTAGGAAAAACTGTGACACTGTTTATGTCCTCACTCAACTTAGTCTCTGTAATTGCTACTATATCTGCCTTACTGTTGTGAATCCTATCTTTTAATTCTACTGCCTTACCAGCTAATCCATCAGCATTTGTGTATAACAATCTAAATGAGGCCCCATCCCCTGATCTTCTGTCATTATCTTATTTATCTCCCCTTTGTCTGGAAGAACTCTGTAATGAAAATTTTTCTTCTCTTCTTCATTTCTTTCATCATTTAACCTTCTTGCCTCTTGCAACAAGTTTTTGATCTTTCCCATCTATTCCTGTGTTCTGTATTGTCTAATGAACACTTCTTTGAATTCTTGAAGGTCTTTTAGACTTTTTTTTCTCAACAATATTTCCCTACATGTTTCCCCTCTCTCAAAGGTTACTTTTGTTGGTCTCGGCTTTCCTTCCCTCGAATATTTACCTAGTTGGTGTATGTTTACAATATCCTCGGGACCACATACTACTCCAAGCTTTCTTATCAGGTCTACAACCCTAGCTTTATTTTCTTCAAGTCTCCCCTGCCATGTTGGTTCCTGGGACTCGCTTATGCCTGAGATTACCACTGTCTTCTCCTTATCAAGTGCCTGTCTGATGAGTGGGTTTGCCCTTTCCATCACAACGTCTTTCATTTTTTCGATTACTGTCTCTTTATAGTCAACTGTTTGTATGTTTTCTAGTGCCACCACCTTTACAACCTCTTTTACTGCCACATTCCCCTTTAGTGCATCAGCAAAGGAAGTTTTCATGGCATCATTTTCCATATTCAGCTCCTGGAACTCTTTTCTGAACTGCTCAATGTTTTCCTTAATCTGGACATTCCAAGCAGCAATCTCGTCTCTCTCAGAAGAGAGTAGTGAACTAACATGTAATTCCTTTAGGTTGTCATTCAGCTGTTTGTTTTTGTCTTCTTGTTTAGAAAGTCTAGATTCTAGTTGACTCTTTTCCCCTTCCAGCTTTTTTATTCTTTTTTCTAGTTCCTTTCTCTCCTGTCCTTGTGCTTTATTTGCTTCCTCCAAAGATCTTATTTGCTCTCTGAGTGTTTCATTCTCTTTCATTTCTCCATCCATATTCTGAATTTTATCATCAAGGCTTATAACCATTTCCTCTATATTCTTGATTTTCTGTTTGAGTCGCCTGATGGCTACCCCTCCTACCGACCCATGGATGGGAGAGGTTTGGGACAGAGATGGCGTCATTTTTATGTTCTCCCTCTCACAGAATATAGAAAGAAGACGAGAAAGAGGAAGAAAAAAAAAAGAGAAAAACTTTTAATTAAGCTTCACACCGAATTTTTATATCTCCATATAAGTGCTATTTAGTGTCTCAGTTTATCTCTTTTCTGGTAACACACATCTTAACTTAAAAACTTGACCATGGTAATTTAAGGGTAAAAAGAAAAAGAAAAAAAAATGCAAGAAAACAAAAGTCAAACCTGAAGGAAAAATTTGAACCTGTGTCTGAGGTGGCACCCACCTGTTTCTGCTATATATTCTTCCTAACTGATAAACTCACTTGCTAACCAAGGTATGTTATCACAAGATTAGACTTTACATTTAACTCAATATATATATACAAAATAAAAACAAAATAGTAAAAGAGAAAGCTAAAAGAAAAGCAAAAAAAAAATGAAGAAAATAAGACAACTGTACTACTTGGCAACTTAACTCAGTACTGTTGACAGGTGGATTTTTGTTTTTTGTTTTTTGTTTTTTTACTTATTCAATTTTTCGTGTATCAAACTAACTAACAAGTTAATATAAATGGGAAGGATGCTGATTTTAACAATATTTGGAACCACAGGATCAGGTAAACGGCTCAAGAGCTTTCCCCAGTTTACGCAAAAAATTAGGTAATGTGATGTGATGGCTTCACCTCTGGCAACTCTTCTAAATTTCCTTCAAGGCAGAACTGGACGGCAGCTTCTCTCTCCCCTCACGAAAAATGTTCTCAATTTTTTTTCCTTTAATATTTTGGACAGTCTCGTCATACAACAAATATAAGTTTTGTACTCACAATACTCTGCAGGATTTCAGATTTAGGGAAATTATGGTAAAGTTTTCCACTAAGCACTTAGTCACTCGAAACAATTTAAAATTTAAGAGGAGCAGTTCCGTGTGTCACTGAACGCGCGTGTGTGCGTGTGTGTGATTACCTAATTGTGATTACCTAATTGTGTTTACTGGAAAGAGCCCAAAGCTCGTATCTTCCCGTCTCCTGATCGGTTCCATTTTATACTTAGTGATACTTATCATACCTGTCCTTAAAACTATGGATTGAGATAGCATTAACTACCTCCTCGCTTAGCGAATTCCAATTATCAACTACTCTTACACTGAAAAAGTATTTCCTTACATCCTGCGAAGAAGTTTTCTTACGAAGCTTCAAACTATGACCTCTAGTTCTAGAGCCAGCCATATCAAAATATCGATCCCTATCCACTCTATCATAACCATGAAGGAATTTAAAGATGTGTGTGTGTGTGTGTGTGTGTGTGTGTGTGTGTGTGTGTGTGTGTGTGTGTGTGTGTGTGCATATATACATGTGTCTGAGTATACACACACAAACACACACACGCATACATACATACATATTATATATATATATATATATATATATATATATATATATATATATATATATATATATATATATATATATATATATATATATATATATATATATATATATATATATATCATAACACTGTATATATACCTGTATCTATGTGATAATCAAAAATATTCCAGCACAATATCATCTACTCCTTAATTTTCTGATATTATTCTATATTTCTGCAGGAGTGTTGTTTTTGTGAAAGTAATATTATTATTATTATTATTATTATTATTATTATTATTATTATTATTATTATTATTATTATTATTATTATTATTATTATTAATCAGTAGTAGTAGCTGCAGTGGTAAGAGCTTTGTTTCTATAAGCATGATTACTGCGTTTTTGATACATGGAAAAACTTGAGTGAGTGAGACGTGAATGTGCATGAGTATGTATAGGTGTGTGGGTGTGTAATATATATATATATATATATATATATATATATATATATATATATATATATATATATATATATATATATATATATATATATATATATATATAGAGAGAGAGAGAGAGAGAGAGAGAGAGAGAGAGAGAGAGAGAGAGAGAGAGATCCAATACCCAGCTTTAAATATCCAGAATCCACGAAAGCCTTTCCCATTTAAAGAGGGTCCTTCGAAAAAATCTCTTAATTAGTTAAATTCACTCGCTTCAACAGAAGTCATTAATTGGAATGAATTTTTCGTAAAAAGATATTCGAAGTAAATGGAGACAGTACAGAGGGTAATTGCAAAAAAGGATATTTGTAAGTAAAAAAAAAAAAAAACTTTCAAATATTTAGGCATTAAGCCCGCATAAATGGAGATGGTTGAATTCATGAAGAAGAAGAAGAAGAAGAAGAAGAAGAAGAAGAAGAAGAAGAAGAAGAAGAAGAAGAAGAAGAAGAAGAAGAAGAAGAAGAAGAAGAAGAAGAAGAAGTTTATAAGCCTCTGTCTCTATAAC
>JAXCGZ010000251.1:70000-97689 GCA_037179515.1 Halocaridina rubra
TAGTTTGTCACATCTTCTCTGTCCCCCTTTTTATGCAGAGGTATTACATGTGCTATTTTCCAAGAGTCAGGAAACTTTTTAGTAACAATGGAAGTGTTCATAATAGTTAGAATATAGGATGCAATCACGGGTAGAGCATCTTTGATGAACTGAAATGGTATACCATCTGAACCATAAGAGCCAGAGTTTCTTAGGCTCTTTATGGTAAGAATTAGGGTAGCACAATCGATAGGAATAAGCTTGAAGTACTCTCTTGTGTTTTCATTGGAAGAATTGTCATTTAAGCAATTACTCATATTCACTGAGTTGATGTTTTCTTGAGTTTTTTCATATGTATTTTTGCCAACGTTAGCAAAATAGTTATTAAAGTTTTCTGCTTTGTCTTTCAACTCCGTAATATTTTCATAACTTTCTGAGGTACTATTTTCATTTGGTATCATGCTTCTTATCACTTTCCATGTTGCTGCTGTATCATGTCTAGAGTCATTAAATTGTTTTTTGTAAAAGTCTTTTTTACTTACACTGATGAGAGATCTGACACGTTTCTTTTCTGTTTTATAACGTTCTCGGAGAGTCATATCATATCTATTCATTTTTAGCTCTTTTTGTATTTGATTTCTGATTTGCATTGCCTCTTTGATGTCATTAGTTAGCCAGGGGGCTGAGGGGCGGGTTATTTTTCTTGTTACAATGGGTGCACAACTATCTAAGCATTCAAGGAAGACTTTTGTTAGAATCTCAACCTGCAAATCGACATTATCTGTGTATTTAATTCTATTAAGTGCATTTGTGTTGTTGATTAATGTTTCACAAAAGATATCAGGGGAGTAATTTTTTAGACACCGGAATGTCTTGAGGAGAGGCTTCCTTTTCGGCTTGTTTATGTTTAGCATAGCAATGTTCAGCTCGTGGTCTGCAATTGGGCAGGGAACTACGTCCCAATAGAGTATACTTTCCACTTTATTTGTTATGACATAAAGCTACCTTAGGGACTATAGTGACGGCTATAAACAGCCGTAACTGTTTTTTTTTTTTATGGACTGATGGATAAAATTCAGTGGATATTCGGAGCTAAAATTCCAGTTTTGATCATTAAAGGGAATTCTGCTCATACTACACATATACACGCGTAAACCAACACACACATAATCGTGACACTTCAAGCCTACGAGAATATGGCGATACATCCAAACCAATATATTTAATACAAAATAATCTTGGCATTCGTTATATTCTAGCGCAATAAATCCGAAATTAATAATAATAATAATAACAATAATAATAATAATAATAATAATAATAATAATAATAATAATAATAATAATAATAATAATAATAATAATAATAATAATAATAATAATAATAAGTGAGAAATTCATTCATAGACTTATATTACACAACTGATCAAGTGTGTCCATAAAAACAGCAACAAAAACAACAGTAATATCAGCAACCAGTAACTATAACCAGAAGGACATGATTATAAAAACAAATACAATACAAAGGAATACATTATAATAAAATATATCATCATGTGAGAAATGCATTACTATTACTATTATTATTATTATTATTATTATTATTATTATTATTATTATTATTATTATTATTATTATTATTATTATTATTATCTAAGAAAATAATAAATACGAAAAAACAAATATTGATAATAATAATAATAAAAATAATAATAATAATAATAATAATAATAATAATAATAATAATAATAATAATAATAAATATTACAACTATTATTATTATTATTATTATTATTATTATTATTATTATTATTATTATTATTATTATTATTATTATTATTATTATTATGTTATACTGCAAGTAAAGTTCTGATTGTAACAATAATCTCTCTCTCTCTCTCTCTCTCTCTCTCTCTCTCTCTCTCTCTCTCTCTCTCAATAATACGAACTACCTCATCTACATCAAGATTAACATCTTTCCTTGCCGCAAGCGCACCGAAAACATCTTATTTCTTCTAAAGAAAAATAATACCTGCCATAACAAACCATAATACATTAGTTTGACCTTTTTTCTTATTACAGCATTATCAGGAAATGAATATACTTGCATGTTTTCGCGTCTGCATGCATGAATACACATGTGTGTATGATTATATGCTTATGTAATTTTGAAGTAAAGGACAGAAAAAACAATCTAATGTTCAAATATATAAATATTTTACACACGCACACACACACACACACATACATACATACATACATACATACATACATACATACATACATATATATATATATATATATATATATATATATATATATATATATATATATATATATATATATATATATATATATATATATATATATATATATATATATATATATATATATGATCAAATAAGCCCATTACCATATGTGAAATCATGAATCATATTTTACCCAGACTGACACTCGAACCTAGGACACATAATTACTGTGCCAAGGCACTACCAACTACACCAAAGAAGGACTAAAAGGAAACAAACCTTACAGCTATATCTGATATACTAGGAATGAACGCATTCTATTTCAATGCCACTCTGTTCATTTTACAGTTGGCGGAAACTATAATATGAACAGAGTGGCGTTCATTTCTAGTATAGCAGATATAGCTGTAATGTTTGTTTTGCCTTTTAGACCTTCAGTGGTGTAGTTGGTAGCGCCTTGGAACAGTAATTATGTATCCTATGTTAGAGTCCAGTCGAGGTAAAATATGATTCATATATATATATATATATATATATATATATATATATATATATATATATATATATATATATATATATATATATGTGTGTGTGTGTGTGTGTGTGTGTGTGTGTGTGTGTGTGTGTGTGTGTGTGTGTGTGTGTGTGTGTGTGTGTGTGTGTGTGTGTTGTGATTACCTAATTGTGTTTACGGGAAAGAGCCCAAAGCTCATATCTTCCCGTCTCCTGATCGGTTCCATTTTATACTCAGTGATACTTATCATACCTCTCCTTAAAACTATGGATTGAGATAGCATTAACTACCTCCTCGCTTAGCGAATTCCAATTATCAACTACTCTTACATTGAAAAAGTATTTCCTTACATCCTGCAAAGAAGATTTCTTACGAAGCTGCAAACTATGACCTCTAGTTCTAGAGCCTGCCATATCAAAATATCGATCCCTATCCACTCTATCATAACCATGAAGGAATTTAAATACTGTCACCATATCCCCCCTAAATCTTCTAGCTTCGAGTGATGGCAAGTCTAATTCCCTCAGCCTCTCATCATAACTGAGATTGCGTATTTCTGGCACCAGTTTCGTGGCATGTTTTTGAACTTTTTCAAGCTTAGCTATGTGCTTTTTCAAGTGCGGATTCCAAGAAGGGGGCTGCATTTTCAAGTTTTGGCCTCATGTAGGTTACATATATATTTCTGAACATTTCCTTGTCCATGTGCCTGAAGGCTACCCTTACATTTGATAAGAATGTATATGCTGCCCTTACTATGCCATTTATATGTATTTCTGGAGACAAATCTGCCAGTATTTTTACTCCTAGATCTCTCTCATTTTCTGTCTCTTGAAGTTGTACTCCAGCTACCGAGTAGTTAAGCTTGGGCCTTCTTGCACTTGTACCCATTCTCATTACCTTACATTTTGAAGTATTGAATTTCATTAGCCACTTTTCTGACCACTCATGCAGACTATTTAGATCTTCCTGAAGTTCTCTACCATTGTTCTCATTTCCTACTTTCTTCACAATCTTATTCATGAATTAATTTACAGACTCTGGTAGGTCATTTACATATACAAGGAACAAAAGTGGCCCTAAAACTGAACACTGTGGAACTCCACTACTAGCTCTTCTCCATTCAGACACTGAGTGTCTTACTCTAACCCTCTGTTCCCTTCCTTCTAAGTAAGTTTTTATCCATTCCAAGACATTTCCAACTATTCTAGCCATTCCTTGCTGCTTCATAATAAGTCTCCCATGTGGAACAGTGTCAAACGCTTTCTGAAAGTCTAGGAATATGCAATCTGCCCAGCCCTCTCTTTCCTATAAGATTCGGCTTACCTCATCATAAAATTCTAATAAATTTGTTACTGTTAATCTACCTTCTCTGAAGCCATGTTGCCTCACTGACAAAAAGTTGAAGGATTCCAAGTGAAGAGAGATATGTTTCCTCATTAGTTTCTCCATAACTTTGCAAACTATGCTGGTCAAGGAAACTGGTCTATAGTTTAGAGCCGTATCCCTCCTTCTCTTTTTGAAGATAGGTATCACGTTTGCTTGTTTCCAGCATCTTGGAACCTCCCCTGACTCCAGTGACTTTTTAAATATGATACTTAGTGCCACTGATATTGAGTTTGTGCATTTTTTAAGTACATGAGGGGATAAATTATCAGGATCTGTAGCTTTATGAACATCTAACTCCGTCAGCGCTTTGCATACCACTGTGGCTGTAAGGTTAATGTTCTCTAATACCGGCCCTTAAGCTTCTATCTCTACAATCAGAGGGGGTGGGGTATTTTATACTGTAAATACTGACTGAAACTCCTTGTTCAATTCTTTGCAGATCTCTTCATCCGTCGCAGTGATGCTTCCATCTGCTCTCTTAAGAATTAAAACCTGTTCTTTTACCTTCAGTTTTCCTCTGATAAAGCTGTGGAAAAGCTTGGGATATTCTTTAGCCTTCCTGGTGATGTCCCTCTCATAGTCTCTCTCTGCCTCTCTTCTTTTACTTAGGTAATCATTTCTTGCTTTTTTGTAGGTTTGCCAGGCATTTATGCTTTTTCTCCTCCAATACCTTTTCCAGCATTTATCTCTCCACTCCTTAGCTCTTTTACACTCATTATTGAACCATTTCTCTCTGGCATGAATTACACCTACTTTGGTGACAGGTATGCAGAAATCTACTATCTTCCCATATTTCTCACAAAAGATGTCATACTTTCTTGTACAGAATTGTTGTAAAATAAGGTTCTCCAGTCAATAACTGCAAATAGCTCGTTCATTTTGATGTAATCTCCTTTCGGATAGTTCCTCCTCATGTCCTTAGTGCCTCTACTCTCAGGCAGAATATCTTCAATGATATACTCCATCAACAACACACAGTGGTCACTCTTTCCAATTGGTGGTTCATACTCAATTTTTTTCAATATCCAACACATTATCTGTGAATACTAGATCAAGTAGTGATGGCTCATCCCCACCCCTGGCCCTCGTTGATTCCATTACATGTTGGTGTAGGAAATTCCCTTGTATGCAGTCTAGGAATCTTGCCCCGAATGAGTCCTCACCACTGTGAGGGTCAAGATTTATCCAATCTATCTCTTTATGATTAAAATCTCCCATAATCAAAATCCTACATTTTCTCTCCCGTGCCATGCTAACAACTGAGTTTATGACTTCAATAGTACTTATATGACTTTCCTCATAAACTTCAAGCCTATTTTGGTTCCTTGGTAGGTTATATACAACAGTTATAATAATGCTCTCTGACCCAGTATTTATGCGAGCAACAAGATATTCCTTGAACTCACTTTCTATAGCCATGTTTATTTTTTCAACTTGAATCCTTTCACTTATGAGCAGTACTATCCCTCCACCAGTCCTCTCAGATCTTTCAACCCTTAATATTCTGAAGCCCTTAGGAAAAACTGTGACACTGCTTATGTCCTCACTCAACTTGGTCTCTGTAATTGCTACTAAATCTGCCTTACTATTGTGAATCCTATCTTTTAATTCTACTGACTTACCAGCTAATCCATCAGCATTTGTGCATAACAATCTTTAAAAGGCCCCATCCCCTGATCTTCTGTCATTATCTTCTTTATCTCCTCTTTGTCTGGAAGAACTCTGTAATGAAATTTTTTCTTTTCTTCATTTCTTTCCTCATTTAACCTTCTTGCCTCTTGCAACAAATTTTTTATCTTTCCCATCTCTTCCTGTGTTCTGTATCATCTAATGAACACTTCTTTGAATTCTTGAATGTCTCTTAGACTTTTTTTTCTCATCAATATTTTTCTACATGTTTCCCCTCTCTCAAAGGTTACTTTTGTTGGTCTCTTCTTTCCTTCCCTCGAATATTTGCCTAGTTGGTGAATGCTTACAATATCTTCAGGACCACAAACTACTCCAAGCTTTCTTATCAGGTCTACAACTCTAGCTTTATTTTCTTCAAATCTCCCCTGCCATGTTGGCTCCTGGGATTCGCTTATGCCTGAGATTACCACTGTCTTCTCTTTATCAAGTGCCTGTTTAATCAGTGGATTTGCCCTTTCCATCACAAAGTCTTTTATTTTTTTAATTACTGTCTCTTTATAGTCAACTGTTTGTATGTTTTCCAGTGCCACCAACTTGACAGCCTCCTTTACTGCCACATTCTCTTTTCGTGCATCAGCAAAGGAAGTTTTCATGGCATCACGTTCCATATTCTGGACATTCCAAGCTGCAATATCGTCTCTCTCAGAAGAGAGCAGTGAACTAACATCTAATTTATTTTGGTTGTCATTCAGCTGTTTGTTGTTATCTTCTTGTTTAGAAATTCTGGTTTCTAGTTCACTCTTTTCCCCTTCCAGCTTCTTTATTCATTTTTCTAGTTCTTTTCTCTCCTGCCCTTGTGCTATTTTTGCTTCCTCCAAAAATCTTATTTCCTCTCTGAGTGTTTCATTCTCTTTCATTTCTCTATTCATATTCCGAATTTTATCATCAAGGCTTATAACCATTGCCTCTAAATCCTTGCTTTTCTGTTTTAATCTCCTAATAGCTACCCCTCCTCCTGCTTCTACATCCCATGGAGATTCTCTATCATCCCTTCCTGACCCATGGGTGGGGGAGGTTTGGGACAGAGATGGCCTAATTTTCCTGTTTTCCCTTTCTCGGAATATAGAAAGAAGAGAAAGAGAAAAAAAAGGAGAAAAACTTTTATTTAAGCTTCACACAGAATTTTTATATCTTCATATAAGTGCTATTTAGTTACTCAATTTATCTCTTTTCTGGTAACACACATCCTAACTTAAAAATTTAACTATGGTAATTTGAGGGAAAAAAAAATGCAAACAAAAACAAAAGTGAACTTGAAAGAAAATTCGAATTTGTATCTGAGGAGACACCCACCTGTTTCTGCTATATATTCTTCTTAACTGATAAACTCACTTGCTAACCAAGATATGTTATCACAGGATCAGACTTTACATTTAACTCAATATATATACAAAATAGAAAATGATAAAAGAGAAAGCTAAAAGAAAAGAAATAAAATTTGAAGAAAATAAGACAGCTGTTCTACATGGCAACTTAACTCAGTACTGCTGACTGGTGTATTTTGGGTATTTATTAAATTATTAAATTTTTTCGTCTATCAAACTAACTATCACATTAATAGAAATGAGAAGGATGCTGATTTTACCAATATATGGAACCACAGGATCAGGTAAACGGCTGTAAGAGCTCTCCCCAATTTACACAAAAAATTAGGTAATGTGATGTGATGGCTTCACCTCTGGCATCTCTTCTAAACTTCCTTCAAGGCAGAACAGGACAGCTTCTTCTCTTTCCCCTCACAAAAATGTTCTCAGTTTTTTCCTTTAATATTTTGGACAGTCTCGTTATACAACAAATATAATTTTTTTACTCACAATACTCCGCAGGATTTCATATTTAGGGAAATTTTGTTTACGTTTTACACTTAAATCTTAGTCACTCAAAACACAAGGAAAATTTTACGAGATACTGAATGTTTGTGTTCTAGTGTCCACCGGTGTGTGTGTGTGTGTGTGTGTGTGTGTGTGTGTGTGTGTGTGTGTGAAAAGCAAAAACAGACGAGAAGTATAAAGCTGATGGACACTTCTGAACTTCGTCCGTACATAAATATACCCGTTGGAGATTGTGTTAAAGAAGACAGGGGTCTCGGGATTATACATTTATTTCTGAAGTATTCTTACAAAACAGTTGCAGCTTCCAAAAGCCTCTGAGCATATGGGTTTTCTTCAATCTGTATCTACATCTCCTACAGATCAGGCCTAAAGCAGCCGTGATGGCGGACTGATGATTGCCTAGTAAAGGCACTTCCCAGTGTAGACTAGGAATTTCTCTCTCTCTGCCTGAACTACAACTAAAACTAATACTTTGCTTATACCCCCCACGCCTCAACCAAGCTGTGAGATACAAAAGGGAGGCAGAGGTGGGAGGTCCTTCTGTAAATGCCTAGAACAATTAAATTAGAATTTAGCTTGCCCTTCAATCAGATAAACATACAAATTATATGATGTGGGTATGACTAGGGCAATGCTGGTTCCCATGCAGGTGTATAAGCTTTTCCCTATAAATCTTAGCACAAATATCAGAGACAGGAAGCGTGGGATCCATACCAAGTGGTACCTGTTTCTACACAGAATGGCAGACAAATAGATGCAAATTATACAACATTCCCCAGAGCCTAACAGGAAAGTACATTTTTTGCCAAACCATTCATTCACTATCAAAGATATCCAAAAGTGCTATATTTACAAATATTCAAAAATACTAAATAAGTTGCCATATATAACAGCATCAAAGGTTTATAATACAAGAATGGTAACAATTACACTTGAAAACATGAAAGACTATACTTTCTATACAAGTCTCCTTTTAAGGAGGGCATTTGGTGCTATTCTTAACCTAATAATTATGAACTATAACTAGGTTTATCCACAAAGTTATGTTTTAATAGCTGTAAGACACCGGGAAATACAATGAACTTGCTCAAATCTGAATCAAATTGTAGTTGTTATACAGGGTACATCCTCTTTCTTGAAATTCTCCAGTTCTCCTTTCCTTCACCCCCCATATGAAGTTCAACATCTCTTGAAATGTAGTGCTCCCTTTTTTTGTCCCTCACATCTGCACAGAAAAATGGGCCCAGGTTGTACCTGCACTGGTTCCGGACAACTCCCGTCAGATGGCCACCGGACAAGGGGAGAGCGCGGATGCATCTTTCGCCCCACCCTCCTGCTTTTGCTCGGCTATTGAGGGGGTGCATACTCTTACCCTTCTCTAACAATACCCACACACCGGATACTGATCTCCCTCTACAATTAAATTCTGCAATCAGAAATCTATAGAGGAGATTTTTGAATAAAAAAAAAGGCCTATGCGGGTGCCACAAATACAGTGTTTGCGCACACATAACCTAGATATCAAGCATACACTGTGTCTGCAAATGCTTGAAATCCTCCAATAAGAAAAGAGAAAAGAAGCATAAGAAATTGCAAATCGGTTTAGCAAAAGGTCATACTGTATAAAAACTAGGACAGAGGCTGGTAGTGGCTGATCAACTAGCAAATGCTAATACAGTATTACAAACGACTTGGAGAATTGCATTACGTGAATCATAAAGTGATCACAATAAGAAGAAGTTCAAAAAATATAAAAAATGCTTGCCATGAATTTACAAAAGTCTTGGAACGTTAGAGATGGGGAACTGGCTGCCTTAAAAAAAGTCATCATATCTTCTCATTTAAAGAGAGAGATAGCAAATAAAAAAAAACGAATAAATTGAAAAGTGAAAATTAAAGTTAAATATAAAGCCTTTAAAAATGCTAACACATTAGTATAGGTTTATACAGGCAAAATTCAATATTTAGCCGAATAATATAATGAAGTTTCGATATACAAGCTAAATATTAATACATATTTACAATAAAAAAAAGATTTAGACCAGGATACTGTGTAAATAAAACAAGAGAATGGATATAAGATACACACAGGAACACAAAAGACAGGAAAAGAACAATATGGGGAAATGAACACAATAAATTTATACAGCATTAGGGAACAACAGTGAACTGTATACTTAAAAAGTTATAGAAAGGAAAATGCTTACAAATAAGATTCATACAGAGATCGTAAAAAGAAATAATAATATGCAAACTGTGGCAATAACAAAATTACTGTAATCATATTTCATTACTATAACTCATTCTAAACCAATTTTTTTTGTTTCGAGTATTTTTATAACATTAGTTTCTGTCTCAACTCTTTATTAACAAAATATAGCAATGTGGCCATCAATATTCCTGTTGTTTGGTTGCTTGTGGTAAGCTAAGATTTTCTTTAAAACAGTCAATATATGTGGCAGGGAACTCTCATTACTACGAAATCTGAATGGTATGTAATCATGTTTAAACACTATGCAAAAAAAAAAAAAAAAAAAAAAAAAAAATTTAAAAACATAAGAAAACTAACTCATGTTTATTATTTGGCAAAATATGAAAAAATTCAACTGTCAAAATATCTAAAGTCAACAACTTAAAAAAATGTAGACTTTATGCATTCTTTAACAAATAAAAAATATAGAGAAGGGGTCCACCTCACACCTATGATGCTCTTATTAGGCAGAACAAATGGGTCAAGTCAGATTAAGGGACAATCACCTTGTCTTTGGAAACCTTTAACTGAACAACATCTACTATTTCCTTAAATTTCGCAAGTATAACCGCTTAACGCAAATTGACCCATATACTACGACCTAATACAACCCGGTTTTTTCAGCTAGGCAGAATGGCTCCAGAAACACACTCATTTTTTCTTTTAATTTTCACAGGCAATAACATATGAAAACCGCAAAAAGCAAAAATTATAAAATAAGCGTCAAATCTTGCGCCTAATTGCCAAAGGGATTGGAGAATCACATTTTTTAAGCAATTTCACAACATAGCTCTCTCTCTCTCTCTCTCTCTCTCTCTCCTCTCTCTCTCTCTCTCTCTCTCTCTCCTTTGGATCCAGACGCACCCAGGCTCCCACTTTGAGCAGGAGGTCATAACCTTATCAGGGTGGTGAGTGACATTCTCCGTAGCCTTGACATCGACCTGCCAGTGCAGGCGGCTGTCCCAGATTTACCACCCTGGCGTGTCCCCCTCCCCACTGTCACATATACACCGACCTCGAAGGATGTCTATCCCCCCTTGCAGAGACAGTTAGCTCTGGAGACTATCGCTGATGTGTCCACGTCTGTCCCTGCAGCACACCACGTCTATGTTGATGGTTCTGTGCAAGCAGATGGGAGGGCGGCATGTGCTGCGTTTTCCCCCACCATGGAGCCGCCTGTGCCGGCTGATTCATGGATTGGCCGTAGACTACCCACCTCGTCGAGCTCCACCTACTGTGAACTGAATGCCATCTTGGATGCTGTGACTCTCCTTGTTCGACGACGAGTGAATGGGGTAATAATTTGTGACTCCCAATCGGCCCTACAAGCCCTATCCTCGCCAAGACCTATCTGTGGCCGTGCTGTGGGAGATATACTATGTCGCCTCGCGGCCGCTCGGGATGCTTCTCTTGTGGTGTCGTATGTATGGACTCCATCCCACATTGGGCTGACTGGCAACGACACAGCGGATCGTCTTGCCAAGGCGGCCTGTATGCTGGATGGGCATGCTGTGGATGCTGAGCCCTCCCTCCGATGCCTACGTAACATCGTCTACTCAGCTGGGTTTGCCATGACGGTCCAGCGCAGGGACACGGAGAGGGCCAACAGTGTGTCCATACAGCACCATGATCACTTTCTTCACAGTCGCTACAAGTATCGCAGACGCGGGTTAATGGTGCGGAAAAACAATGTAGTTAGTGCTCGGCTCAGAATGGGGTATCGGCCTTTATGGCAGGTCTCCCAGACTCTAGATATGCCACAGTACACCTCCTGTAAATTATGCGACCGTCCTAATGCTAACACTCTTGACCACTATTGTCTTCAGTGCCCCACAGTGAGAGATGTTTTACCACGAGGTCAGAACTTAATACAGATCTGCTCATTTTTACTTAATGATGACAACCTTGATGTTATTCTTGCTCGTTATCCTCACTTTGGTGGCCATTAATTATATTGAATTATACATATATTTTCTGTATGTTGCTGTATAATTCTGTTTGTGCATTCTGCGTTTCTCTGAACTTTACTTTTGCATATAATGTACTATGTGCTGCCATACTGTGAGTTGTGTGTTAGTATGCAGCAATGTTTTATCAATGTGTACACCTCCCTGTAAACTATGTTCAATTCTTGGTTTTGTATCCATTTGAAGCATTATTTGTATGAACTCATGTAATGTTTGACGCCTTGGCGCAATAAATTAATAAAATAAAAATAATCTCTCTACTTCCACGCTAGCTTCCGTATTCTGAGTCAGTGGCCCTGTATGCATTTGTTCTTTCACTAAGAGTAACTGAGCTAATACTTTATTCCTTTTTAAAGGAGGAAATTTATACTATCGTGGGAGGGACATATTTGTTATCCTTTGGTTTATCTGGTTTAGATACACATAGAAAAAAAAACCCACAACATTCTCACATATATAACCACCTTCCGTCTATCTGAACTACTAATAATTTCTCACGAATGGCTCTTGGGCTAAACTTTCTCACAGCAAAGTTTTATGCCTGAAAACATCTTAGATGACTTTAAGTTAGTACAGATTAAGCTAAGCTGCCTTCTAAGTCTATTCCTTTTCTTTCTAACACTGCAAAAGCAGCTAGTGAAATACGCATCTACACACAATCGTCTACTATGACCATGCATCCTTTTATAAGAGAGAGGGTAGGGCCGAAGCACACACTCACCAGAAGTCAAACTTACAGCCAAACGGAATGTACACGAAATATAACAAAAATATGCAATTATCGTTATTAAAGTATGAAATCATCACTTGTGAAGGGTAGCGAGCACTAGAAATACTAAAATATTTTTGTAAATTATTTTGATTATCTTAATTACAGACTTGTATATATATGCATTGATAATCATACATTATCTTAATTAGCACAACAGTCTTTATAGAATTCATGAAGATAAACAATACTTATCCGTAGATAAGTTCACAACATCGTTAATCTCATTTCTGTGAAATATCAAGATTCTCATATTATAATGATCCAAGAATTTCTACAAATAAAAAAAAAGTGTATTAGTGCATGCAATAATATAAAAGAAAATTAGCATTTCACTTGAAAGCAGTAAAGGAATAAATTTCACTTTAAAATTGTAATTGGGTTAGGTGTCAAAATCTCTTAAGGAAACCAACTTAACAAGAGATTTGTTTTTCTATGAACGTAAAATTACCGCTTTTCTGAAACTGTTTCAAAAAAGCATTTCAGACAATACATGGAAATTGTACGACAAAGCAAAATACAGAAACCCATACAGAGACTGAGACGGAAAAAATGAAATGGTAGATATGATATCAACAAATAAAGAAATATATAAGGAAAACACCTAAAAAATGGGCAACTACGAAATCAAAATAAAAGAGGAAAACTAAAAGAAAATAAAAGAAAATACACCTCACAGATACAAACTCCTAAAAAGAAAGGCAAAATTAGAAAAAAAAAATAAAGAGAAGACCAAAGTAAATAGTATAAAACAAGAAAACTGGAAAAAAAATACAAGAGTAAAGAAAAGATTCACTGGAAACTTTAATACTTTTAGAATCTCCTTCCCAATCCAGAGAATTCGGGTTTCCATTTTTCTCTTTTTCTTGTTGAGTTCCCTTGTGATCCAAAAACGTCGCCTTCTTGGATCCCACCTCTGGTTCCTTTCTCACATAAATTTAACTCCCACCCCGACAATTCTATTCCCCTCCAGTCAACCCATACCTCGCACATATCCAGGTATAAATCAGAGCACATCCCCATCAATATTAGCACTATCACATACTGAGAATGTTAATAATCATAGTAACTACTACTACTACTACTACTACTACTACTACTACTACTACTACTACTACTACTACTAATAATAATAATAATAATAATAATAATAATAATAATAATAATAATAATAATAATAATAATAAGAGTAATTATTATTATTATTATTATTATTATTATTATTATTATTATTATTATTATTATTATTATTATTATTATTATTATTATAAAATAATAGCAATGAAAATAATACTAATACTGCTACTACTAATAATAACAATAGTAATAATAATAATTATTATTATTACTATCATTATTATTATTATTATTATTATTATTATTATTATTATTATTATTATTATTATTATTATAAAAATAATAATAATAATAATAATAATAATAATAATAATAATAATAATAATAATAATAATAATAATAATAATAATAATAATAGTAACAGTAATAATAATTATAATGGCCCGAGATTATGAATCCATATGCTTAACCTGTCATACATACATACATACCCTTGGCTGTTTCCCCCTTAAATTGGGGGGTAGCCGACATAAAAAAAGGAAAACAGTTTGGGGAGAACTTATTCTCCCCCCCACTCCCCTTCTTCTTTGACGTCTCACAGGAGGTTGGTACAAGGGGGGGATTCCCAGTCCCCCCGCCCCGTCCACTTTTAGTCTCCTTTTACGACACGCAGGGAATACGGTGAGGCTATTCTTTGATATTGTGCCCGCCCCACAGGGCACAGGATATATATATATATATATATATATATATATATATATATATATATATATATATATATATATATATAATATATATATATATATATATATATATATATATATATATATATATATATATATATATATATATATATATATATATATATATATATATATATATATATACATATACACATATACATATATATACACATACATATACACATACATACATATACACACACATATATATATATATATATATATATATATATATATATATATATATATATATATATATATATATATATATATATATATATATATATATATATATATATACAAAAAAGTTTATATTCACTGCACCATACGTAATTGAATGTTATTTTTTTGAGACTTAATATTTATATTCTCAGCTGCATCTTTACAAGGTAAGACCCAACCTCTGGTGGGTGGCCCATTCAAGAATCCACTGGGGGAACAAATCAATCTCAACTTAGTGCCGGTTCCAAGCCCAGATCATGGTAAGCGTCGGTGCCAGGAAGAGCATACGGCCGTAAAATTAAGCTATACCAACACAAGCTCCAACAGGGTAGTGCAAACAGCGACCCAATAAAACATAGGGACATTACGAAAGATCGACTTTAAATATGCCTTCGTTAATAAACTAAAATCTGTTATAGACTACGTCTGTGTGTGTCTGTGTGTATGCGTATTGAGAAAGTGGCGCCGAGGTGTCTCGGACAATGGAGAGCAAATATCAGGATGCAAGGAGAGGGGGAGAGGAGTTGCCGGCAAGGCCAGCTTCCTCCATATTCTACCTTTTAATGACCATAATATATTATCAATTTCCTTCATAATATTCGATCGCATCACGCGGCAGAAGAGAAGGAGGATATCCAAGAGTATTCATGAGGGGTTTGCGATGTGGCACGTGTAAGAGAGACTCCAGGCGTCACTACCGTTCCTTCTACAACCTCCCTATGAATTTAGATTACTTCCCTCCATTGATTGCTGGATTCACCCTTCCATCCACTTCAATCGTTAAGTACCCCCATGCCTCCCCAGCTACTTCCATCCTTAAGTACCTCATTAGAGTGAAGACTAATTAAGGAAATTACTTTCATATATATATATATATATATATATATATATATATATATATATATATATATATATATATATATATATATATATATAATATATATATATATATATATATATAATTTATATACATTCTTACTTTCTTTGGTTACATATAGGAGCATGAAAATAAATAAATAAACATATATATATATATATATATATATATATATATATATATATATATATATATATATATATATATATATATATATATATATATATATATATATACACACAAAAGTTGGCTTACAAACATACATACGTTACACATGTAAACATATTTTTTTTTTATGTAAGTGACACCGGAACAGGCAAATAAAACTACCCTCACAAGGCCCGGAAAATGAGAAGAAAAAGTAGTAGCTTAAGGACAAGGTAGAAATCAGAGAAAAAATTAAAAATAACAAAAATACAGGCTGAAAGATTAATCAATATAATAAAGACGTAGAAATATGGAAGGTTTGGACCCTGAGATAATGGTAGATCACTTTTTAGCAGGAAAGTCATGGGGAACACAGAACGAAGAAGAGAATTCCAGAGTCTGGAAGGTGAAAGGAAAGAAGCAGTCACTGCAGCAACCAGAATGTAAGATACAAATCTCCACACAGTGCTTGCGCGAAGTGGCCGCTTGGTATGTATTACATACTACATGGCCTCACCAGCTGGGATGGGATGCAACCGATAGGAAAGACAAATAGATGAAATCTATATAAAAAAAAAATTATATATATATATATATATATATAATATATATATATATATATATATATATATATATATATATATATATATATATATATATATATATATATATATATATATATATATATATATATATATATATATATATATATATATATATATATATATAGAGAGAGAGAGAGAGAGAGAGAGAGAGAGAGAGAGATAAGAAGTAAGTGGGTATATATATATATATATATATATATATATATATATATATATATATATATATATATATATATATATATATATATATATATATATATATATATATATATATATATATATATATATATATATATATATAACATCTGAGAGGGAGGCAAAGTCATTATATAAATATAGGATATAAAAATTTAACAACTTTATGCATTTATTTCTTTTTTAGCTTCATACTTCTTTACCTTTTCTTTTGTCACTACCTCCATTGCTGCTCGGATGAGTTGGCGAGGTGGATCCCTACCCCAGCTGCCGAGGCCGTGTTACACTAGCCAAGCGGCCTCGTCTCACATGTAGTGTGTAGAGATTTGTAGCTCGTGGACTGTTCTGTGCAGTGACTGCTTCTTCCCATCCACCTCCAGACTATGAATCTCTCTTCCTCCTTCTGTCTTTCCTAATTTCAATAACCTATTTACCTTCAAAAAGCGGATCTATCGTCATCTCAGGACCTAATCCTACCATATCTCTAGGTCTTCATTACTTCAACTATTATTTCAGCCTGTCCTTTTCCTATTGTGTATCATTCTTTTATTTCTGCCTTGTTCTTAAAGTTCTACTTTATCTTCTTATCAATATTTTCTTGGTGCCCGGCCCGTTGAGGGCAAATTTCTTGTCTGACTTAGTGTCACACTCATAAAAAACAACAACAAAAAACTTTGATTTCTACGCATTAAAGAATCCTTTCAAATAGTATTTATCTCCATTTTTGCTCCTTTTCCATTTTCATTCTTCCATTTTTGCTTCCCCTCCATCAATTCCTCCTACTCAGCAAAGGGTTTGGCAGTTTGAGCGAACCCAATGTGATAGTCTGCATAAGATTCTCTTTGATTTCCCATGAGGTGACTACTGCTTTCAGACACGCAAACCTCATCAGGTAGCCCTAAGAGTTGCCGAGATCATAACCTCGGGAATTGAGGTGTTTATCCCCTCCTCTACTATATTTTTTTTCCACTTGGTTTTATCAAGCCTTGTCCATGGCTATTCAGGCCAGGGATTGGGCATACCAGTCGCACCAAGCCTCTCCTTCTGATTTAACTTACTCTGCATATATTATGGCCAGGAATTGCTGCACTGCTCAGACTCGAAGGTCGAAAGATTCCTTTTAAGAAGGAAGCTATATGGCCTTAACTCCTCTCCCACTGATAAATGTTGCTGGTCCTTAGCCAAAAACCTCCCCTAAAAGTTTTGTAACCCAAACCGTCACGCTCTCATGCGTCTTGATGGTTCTACAGCCTGCTCTCCCACTGACAAAGGCTCTCTCTTTGGCTTTCATCTTTCTTCTAACTTTTCCATAAGCAATTCCATCCCATTTGCCCCTCACACTTTACCCCTCGCTAACATTATGTCCTCCCCTATTCTTTCTTCACGCAAATTCTGTAAGGTTTTTCGCTCTCTAATTACATACAAAGCATCCGGACCGATGGTATCCCAGCAAGTTTCCTAAAGGAGTTTCCAGATGCACTGGCTTCCGTGCTTTGCCGTCTTTTTCGCCTCATTCTATCAACCAGTATCTACCCTTCATCTTGGAAACATGCTCTAGTTCAGCCTGTTCCTAAGATGGGTGACCATTCTATTCCTTCTAACTGCTGACCAATTGCACTAACTCTGCAATTGATAAAGTATTCGAAACTTTGCTCTATTCTCATTTCTTGAAATATCTTGAATATAACTAGCACAGCTTCTGCAAGACAAATCTACTTTTGACCTTCTGTTATATCTCACTCATGTATGATTATTTTCTCTGAAGAACTATGGGGAATTCTTTGTCGTTGCTCTGATATCTATAAGGATTTTGACAGAGTGAGACACAAGGGCTCATTTGGCAGAATTTCCAGTTAATGGCTTTACACTTTACACTGTTCTCTAATATCCAGTTTACTCTCGGATCATTTTATATCTGTGGTTGCTGATGGTGCAAGATATAGCTTATTCTCAGTTACCAGTTGCGTTCCACATAGCTCTGTTCTTTCACCTACTCTTCATTTTCTAAGTCAACAGTCTTTTCCGGCCCTTATCTTTCTCCCAACTCCACAGCTTTGCGAACGATTCTACCCTTCATTTCCCTCTGCATTCTCTTCACAACCTTCATCTGCTAGTCGAGGTCAGTGTAGTATCACTCTTCATCTATCATTTCCAATCTACAGACGGTATCTGAGCACCTACAATATACTTAAATAATTCCTCCAAGACAGAGTCTGGATATCTATCTTTTCTCCTCCTGACAGCCCTATTGTATTCAAAATTAATGAAATTTACCCTCTTTATTTTATTAACATATTGGGATACCTTCTAACTTATCTTGTAGGAAGGACATAATCCAAATCTCTAAATCTGCATCTAAAAATTAGGTGTTCTGTTTCGTTTTCCTCATTACATTAACTCTTTTCAGTTACTTAAAATTTCTAAAGGTTTTATCCATTACAGCTTAGGATACTGCTCACACACCTGGGGTGCTATTTTTTTATACTTATCTCCTTGATAGGGGTGAATCTCAGGTAATCAGACTCACCAATGACCCTTCTCTTACTTCCAACTGGATTATCATTATCTTTGCCATAAGGATTCTTCCCCGTCTCTTTTCTATTGTTACTACTTCCATCGCTGCTCTGATGAGTTGACCTAATCCTGCCATATCTCTAGGTCTTTATTACTGCGACTATTCATTCAGCCAGTCCATTTCCTACTGCTTATCATTCTCTTATTTCAGCATTGTCCTTAAGTTTCTAATTTTTCTTCGTCTCAATGGTTTCTTAGTGCTCGGGTACGATGAGGACAATGTTGTAACATTTTCGGTGTCTCTTATACAAAAAAAAAATAATTATGAAGTCATTTTATTTCTGTATCTAATAATGTAGTTAATGCTTTCCATATATAGCCATATATATTTTTTTGTGTATTTCTCAGACTATAATTAAATGTATTTATATTAACAAAGCCAACACACACACACACACACACACACACACACACACACACACACACACACACACACACACACACACACACACACACACACACACACACACACACACACACACACACACACACACACACACACACACACACACACACACACACACACACACACACACACACACACACACACACACACACACACACACACACACACACACACACACACACACACACACACACACACACACACACACACACACACACACACACACACACACACACACACACACATATATATATAACCAATTAAGCACATTACATATGTGAAAACATGAATCATTTTTTACCCCGACCGGGATTCGAACCTAGGACTTATAATTACTAAGTCAAGGCGCTACTAACTACACACCACAGAAGGTTAAAAGGAATCAAACCTTATAGCTTATATCTGCTATACTTAGGAATGAACGCCTTCTATCTGAATGCCACTATGTTCATATTACAGATTCCCCAACCTCACTCGTGGCTTCATTTTCGCATTTAATTCAATTCCCAATCTCATTCGGGCCTACCAATAACCAATTAAGCACATTACATATGTGAAAACATGAATCATTTTTTACCCCGACCGGGATTCGAACCTAGAACTTATAATTACTAAGTCAAGGCGCTACCAACTACACACCACAGAAGGTTAAAAGGAATCAAACCTTATAGCTTATATCTGCTATACTTAGGAATGAACGCATTCTATCTGAATGCCACTATGTTCATATTACAGATTCCCCAACTTCACTCGTGGCTTCATTTTCGCATTTAATTCATTTCCCAATCTCATTCGGGCTATACAATAACCAATTAAGCACATTACATACGTGAAAACATGAATCATTTTTTACCCCGACCGGGATTCGAACCTAGGACTTATAATTACTAAGTCAAGGCGCTACCAACTACACACCACAGAAGGTTAAAAGGAATCCACCCTTATAGCTTATATCTGCTATACTTAGGAATGAACGCATTCTATCTGAATGCCACTATGTTCATATTACAGATTCCCCAACCTCACTAGTTGGTAGCGCCTTGACTTAGTAATTATAAGTCCTAGGTTCGAATCCCGGTCGGGGTAAAAAATGATTCATGTTTTCACATATGTAATGTGCTTAATTGGTTATTGTATAGCCCGAATGAGATTGGGAATTGAATTAAATGCGAAAATGAAGCCACGAGTGTGGTTGGGGAATCCGTAATATGAACATAGTGGCATTCAGATAGAATGCGTTCATTCCTAAGTATAGCAGATATAAGCTATAAGGTTTGATTCCTTTTAACCTTCTGTGGTGTGTAGTTGGTAGCGCCTTGACTTAGTAATTATAAGTCCTAGGTTCGAATCCTGGTCAGGGTAAAAAATGATTCATGTTTTCACATATGTAATGTGCTTAATTGGTTATTGTATAGCCCGAATGAGATTGGGAATTGAATTAAATGCGAAAATGAAGCCACGAGTGAGGTTGGGGAATCTGTAATATGAACATAGTGGCATTCAGATAGAATGCGTTCATTCCTAAGTATAACAGATATAAGCTATAAGGTTTGATTCCTTTTAACCTTCTGTGGTGTGTAGTTGGTAGCGCCTTGACTTAGTAATTATAAGTCCTAGGTTCGAATCCCGGTTGGGGTAAAAAATGATTCATGTTTTCACATATGTAATGAGCTTAATTGGTTATTGTATAGCCCGAATGAGATTGGGAATTGAATTAAATGCGAAAATGAAGCCACGAGTGAGGTTGGGGAATCTGTAATATGAACATAGTGGCATTCAGATAGAATGCGTTCATTCCTAAGTATAGCAGATATAAGCTATAAGGTTTGATTCCTTTTAACCTTCTGTGGTGTGTAGTTGGTAGTGCCTTGACTTAGTAATTATAAGTCCTAGGTTCGAATCCCGGTCGGGGTAAAAAATGATTCATGTTTTCATATATGTAATGTGCTTAATTGGTTATTGTATAGCCCGAATGAGATTGGGAATTGAATTAAATGCGAAAATGAAGCCACGAGTGAGGTTGGGGAATCTGTAATATGAACATAGTGGCATTCAGATAGAATGCGTTCATTCCTAAGTATAGCAGATATAAGCTATAAGGTTTGATTCCTTTTAACCTTCTGTGGTGTGTAGTTGGTAGCGCCTTGACTTAGTAATTATAAGTCCTAGGTTCGAATCCTGGTCGGGGTAAAAAATGATTCATGCTTTCACATATGTAATGTGCTTAATTGGTTATTGTATAGCTCGAATGAGATTGGGAATTGAATTAAATGCGAAAATGAAGCCACGAGTGAGGTTGGGGAATCTGTAATATGAACACAGTGGCATTCAGATAGAATGCGTTCATTCCTAAGTATAGCAGATATAAGCTATAAGGTTTGATTCCTTTTAACCTTTTGTGGTGTGTAGTTGGTAGCGCCTTGACTTAGTAATTATAAGTTCTAGGTTCGAATCCCGGTCGGGGTAAAAAATGATTCATGTTTTCATATATGTAATGTGCTTAATTGGCTATTGTATAGCCCGAATGAGATTGGGAATTGAATTAAATGCGAAAATGAAGCCACGAGTGAGGTTGGGGAATCTGTAATATGAACATAGTGGCATTCAGATAGAATGCGTTCATTCCTAAGTATAGCAGATATAAGCTATAAGGTTTGATTCCTTTTAACCTTCTGTGGTGTGTAGTTGGTAGCGCCTTGACTTAGTAATTATAAGTCCTAAGTTCGAATCCCGGTCGGGGTAAAAAATGATTCATGTTTTCACATATGTAATGTGCTTAATTGGTTATTGTATAGCCCGAATGAGATTGGGAATTGAATTAAATGCGAAAATGAAGCCACGAGTGAGGTTGGGGAACCTGTAATATGAACATAGTGGCATTCAGATAGAATGCGTTCATTCCTAAGTATAGCAGATATAAGCTATAAGGTTTGATTCCTTTTAACCTTCTGTGGTGTGTAGTTGGTAGCGCCTTGACTTAGTAATTATAAGTCCTAGGTTCGAATCCCGGGGTAAAAAATGATTCATATATATATATATATATATATATATATATATATATATATATATATATATATATATATATATATATATATATATATATATATATATATATATAGAGAGAGAGAGAGAGAGAGAGAGAGAGAGAGAAAAAATGAAGAAATCTTTTCAAATTCTGTTTGGACGTTCTCTGAAAAAAAAAAAAAAAAAGGTTGCTGATACCTAATCCAATAAGCTTCTTTATGTATCCCGTCCCGTTTCTGTTCTTTTCCTTTTCACTTTTGTTTTTTTATAACATTCGATATATTCTTTGGTTTATATTCATTCATAATTTTTCTTTTTCTTTAAGATTTGCTTCCCATTTCCAATTTGTTTATTTTATTACTGATTTTTTATTTCGCTATTATTCTTATTAGGTGGACACCATGATTGAGCAGTAACACTTGAAGTATGATACGTCAGGTATGAGGTTAGAGAGGGACTCAATCAGGGTAACAGTCACACTTGCCCAAACTAAAATTCTTAACAAGAAGGCACCGTACGAGCCCTTGTTAGAAAAGGAAGTCCGTGACGTAAAACCGATCACTATTATCCTAATATATATGACAAAATTAATTGGTATTTTTAAAGTCAGTTTTTATATTCGATATTCCAAATGCTCTCTCTCTCTCTCTCTCTCTCTCTCTCTCTCTCTCTCTCTCTCTCTCTCTCTCTCTCTCTCTCTCTCTCTCTCTCTCTCCTTCTGTCTGTCTGTCTGTCTGTCTGTCTGTCTGTCTGTCTGTCTGTCTGTCTGTCTGTCTGTCTGTCTGTCTGTCTGTCTGTCTGTCTGTCTGTCTGTCTGTCTGTCTGTCTGTCTGTCTCTCTCTCTCTCTCTCTCTCTCTCTCTCTCTCTATATATATATATATATATATATATATATATATATATATATATATATATATATATATATAAATATATATATATATATATATATATATATATATATATATATATATATATATATATATATATATATATATATATATATATATATATATATATATATATATATATATATATATATATATATATATATATATATAAATATATATATATATATATATATATATATATATATATATATATATATATATATATATATATATATATATATATATATATATATATATATATATATATATATATATATATATATATATATATATATATATATATATATATATATATATATATATATATATCACTTATCTGCTTATAATAAAAACTTTTGAAAAACTAAACAATATCAAGAACTTCATTTACTTATACTCCTGAAGTACATTATAAAAACACATGAAACTGGGAATAGTATCCCTTCTCTATACCTTGAAAAGCTTCTGCCTAGAGAAATATAGTGAAAATGGAGCTCCATGCAATGTTCAAAGGCTTCGGTACTTATTCACACGAATACCTCTCCCTTATATTGATGTAAATACAGCTTGAAGAACTTCAGAATGCTTAAAGAGTATAGTAACTAGGAGCATTAAATTTATGCCAAGAGGATTCAACAGTTTGAACAGCGATACCTCTGGCTTCTGAGGTTTTTAATACTGCTTTTTGAGAGAGATAAGGGTACAAGAAGAATGGGGGAGTTCATTCAAGTCCAGTTTCCTACAAACACAACTCTAGCTTCGTAAGCTTCCATACAGTTTAGAAGCCTTCAATGTGTAAGAAGAATAGGGGGGTGAGAGGAGTATTCATTTAATAGTCCCTTAATAAAAGAAAAAAAAATCAAAACATTTTACTGAGTTCCATGAGCATGAGGAGAACTTCGACAGCTTCAGGGTACAAAAAGAAATGGGAGTGGGGATCGGGGGATTCATTTACTGCCCAAAGGTATCGAAAATCTTCAGTAGAATATCCACTGCTTCAGCAGTTTCAGCAGACCTTGAAAGACTTCAGGATGCAAGAGGCTTTAGGAGATGGGAGGGCATATTACTATAGGGTCTAGATAGCTTAAACAATAATGTTGCTATTTTGCCTTATTTATGAGTTGGGTGATAGTTCATATTATAATCATATTCATATATTTATTTTATATAAACATATATAGTAACACGGAGTCAATGTCTTGTGAGTCAGTGGGAGATTATATATAGTAAATGAAATGTAATATGCTTCCCAAATGGGGTTCACAAAAAATGCTACAATATTAATGGCATTGGCATGTAGTAGGTTGGCCCATGACACCAGTCACTCGTTGCGATACTACAGCTGAAGGTCTTTAGGACTTGAATAGGACTGTCCAGGTCGGCTCGATGTAAAGTCTTCCTTCAGTTACGGTTCTTTTTCTATGCATATATCTACACCGAATATTCTTGGATATTCGTTAAACATCTCTTATTCCCACCTCACATCTGACAAGTCACAACACTCCTCATCTCACTTTCTATTTACTTTGTTTTCTTCGTGCCCAAGCCCGATGAGGGCAGTTTTCTTATTTTGTTTGTCCTTCCTGGTGCCACAATCATTACAAAAATCACTTAATGACCAAAGCCTTCAATACCAGTCATTAAAGAATTTTCTAGTTTCATTAGAATCATAAGAAATGGTAGGGGGGTATACTGGAGTAGTTCATTCATGGCCAAATGATCCATTTCATTGGAATATATCTCACTTTACTATATTAAGTAGAGCTAGGAATATTTCCAACTATTAATCGAAAGAAGAGTTCATTCACGTTCTGAGGCTTTCAAATTTTGCATTATAATACCTCAGCTTTTAATTATTTTATAAGGCTTCGGGGTACAAGAGGAATGTTGGTGGGTATCGGGGAACTTCAGTCACGTCCAGAGGCTTCAATATAGTCACTAGGAAACTTCTAGCTACACCACTATCAATAAAGCTTTGAAGGCTACAGGGTATGAGAGGTGTGTGGGTGGCATATGGAGAGTTCATTTAAGCCCAAAATCTTCAATATATTCCAAAAAGATACATCGAGTTTCCTTAGCTTTAGCATATAGATTAGACGGATTCAGGGTGCATGCGGGGTGTTGTAGAGGATACTGGGGAAGTTCATTCAAGTTCCGAGGCTTGAGTACATTTCACTATGACATTTCCAGCATCACTAGCTTTAGGATAGCTTGAACGACTCAGTATACAAGAAAAATATGGTGAAGGTACCATGTAAGTTCATTCATAACCGGAGGCTTCGTATTTTCTATTACTATACCTCCAGTCTCACTAGCTTCACTACTGCCTGAAAAGCATCAGGCGGATGTGGAAGGTGCGGTGAAGGTTATCTGGATGGGAGTTCGTCCATACCCAAAGCTTCCAAAATTCTCCACCAAGATACCTCTAGTTTCAAAAGCTTGTAAGGCTCCAGGGTACAAGTAATGGAAGAGGGAGGGGAAGAGATGAATAATTGCAACGCAAATGCTTTTCAAACCTGTAATAATCTTGATAGCAATGAACTTGTCTAGGCTCATTTAATCTCAGGTTCTCGTTCCAGTGCTTTCTTAAAGTGCATCTTCTTGGCGCCAGTCAAAGAAGGAAATTGAAATTAAACTATTATTATAAACACTATTATCACACTCATCACCATCATTCTTCTTCTTCTTCTTCTTCTTCTTCTTCTTCTTCTTCTTCTTCTTCTTCCTCTTATCATTATTATTATTATTATAATTATTATTATTATAATTATCATCATTATTATTATTATTATTATTATTATTATTATTATTATTATTATTATTATTATTATTATTATTATTATTATTATTATTATTATTATTATTATTATTATTATTATTACTTTTTATATACAACACGAACTATACAAGTACAATTCGAAACCTTCGATAAAAAAAACTAGAGAAAGAAGACTCGAAGAAGAAGAAGAGGAACAAAATAGAGACATTGTAAACGCCACGCTTCCTCCTAGAATACTAAACCGAGCACATACATCATGTAGGCACTATTGTCAGGCGGACATTAGCATATGTAAAAGAATGAGAGGGATATGCATAAAAGATGTCTATTGGTTATTCTTTTACACCTCTAAATCTCTCACTTCAGCTTACGCATATGAATATAACTCATTCTCATGGTAATATATAGGCAATAATGGTAACTCCTTAATTCAATAATAAATAACATTTATGATAAACATCTTAATAAAGAGGTATTTTCGTTCTCTCTCTCTCTCTCTCTCTCTCTCTCTCTCTCTCTCTCTCTCTCTCTCTCTCTCTCTCTCTCTCTCTCTTTATTTTTTTTTTATTTATTCAGATAACTGTACATGGGGACATGTGCACATGGGCACTCCCAGTCATATTGCAGTTGATAACATTACAATCTATGTGGTTATGTATAAATAACATACTAATAGAATTTGCAATTAATTTAAAATATCATAGCAAGTAATTAATAATAAAATATAGTGTAATAATTGAAGAGTACTTGAAGAGTAATCATTGTGACAATATTTTCAATAGCCCTTGTTGAGTGCTATCATTAAAATTCGTTTCACTTTTCAACAGTACTACTGCAGACAATTTGAAGCAGATATAGAATAACAATTTTCAGGTTAGAATAATAAGTAGGTACATACATATATATATACACACATACATACACACACACATATATATATATATATATATATATCTATCTATCTATATATATATATATATATATATATATATATATATATGCATGCATTAATTAGATGAGCAATAGAAACACCACTGGGGCTTCATAGCCATACATATCAAGGAGAGAGAGAGAGAGAGAGAGAGAGAGAGAGAGAGAGAGAGAGAGAGAGAGAGAGAGAGAGAGAGAGAGAGAGAGAGAGAGAGAGAGAGAGAGAGAGAGAGAGAGAGAGAGAGAGAGAGAGAGAGAGAGAGAGAGAGAGAGAGAGAGAGAGAGAGAGAGAGAGAGAGAGAGAGAGAGAGAGAGAGAGAGAGAGAGAGAGAGAGAGAGAGAGAGAGGAGTTTGTGGTATTCATTTCAGCAAAAGGAGTTATTCGTCCTTACTACAGATAAAGACACATCCATGCATACTCATACACATCATTGTCATCTGAGGGTAACACAGCAGAGGAAAGTGCATGTACTTAATTGCATATACGTACACATATAAACCTGAACATACATACATACATACACATAAACACAGTGCCATATAATGGAGGATAAATTTGGAAGGAAAAGAAAGAGAAAGACTGAAAG